>JAODXP020005195.1:0-46653 GCA_027497455.2 Sardinella longiceps | reverse complement strand
CCTGCAGAATTATCCCTTCCTATTGTGGTAGTCGCGAGGGAACAAAGGAGGTGTTAAAATTGGGATGTGACTCCCATCAATTGCCCCTACGCATTGAGGTACCCCCATTTGTGATCGAAGTATGCTGCCATCTCCTGTACCTTCTGGCATCTGGGGTCTTTACATGATCTAGTAGCAGTACTTCGATCACAGCATCACAAAACAAGCAGTGGAAGTCCCAACCCCAAAGAGGTGACCTACACTCCTGTACACATTATTAGTGGCCAGTCTCCACAGGGCTATGGTGATCCTTTTAACCACTGGTATGGGCTGCTGGTAATTGTTGTTTTGTCTCTGCATGACAGGGCCAAGGCGTCGACAAATGTAGTGGAAGGAGGTATGGGACACTCTGAAGTTCCTTATGAATCTGGAAGTAGATGACGAGGAAAAAAAAAAAAAAACTTTGACAATCATGATATGACCACTACGCTTGCTACGCTAGCGGTGGTCATAATAATAACCCACCAATAAAAACCCATCCATTGTATTGAAGTCATGTTTGTGAAAACATTTTTTACATTTTACATTTAACCTACATAGCGTCGCTGTCCGATATAGACCACGTATCTCCATTTTTTGTCATTTTGAGTTTTTTCGACCAATAGAATCTCCAAGTTCATGTCCTTATACCGTACACGTCAGGTATCTCAATGACCAATGAAAGATTGTGAAAATACGTCATGAGTTTTTCGCGTATATCCATTGGATGACAAAGCTGTCCGTCATGCCACGTATCTCCCTCCTCCTCCCCTTCTCCCCCGGCCCCTTCCAAATGACGCGGCTAAGCTGAAGCGAGCGAAGTGAGCAGCCAAGCAACGCAGTGCAAAAATAAACACTGAGGTAAAGTTTCAATGTTGTCAACGATGTTCTTGCTTATCCTTGCTGAAATATATTAACAACTGTTATATATCGATGTTGACACGATTGTTGTCTGTATCTGGGGATTGAATCGTCACAAAATTAGCGTCTCCAAAAACGCCAAATTTCACCACAGCTAGCGAGCTAGCCACTTCTAGCTTGCTAAGGCCTGGTGAAAATAACATCGGTCTCTTTTAGATTTAGTCCTTACTCAAGTTTATCAAATCCCTTTGTATGATATCCATGGATTAAAGTTTGTCGTTACTGTGACAGATTTCCGTCAACTGAAATGTCTGTATGACAATTTACTTTGCGTCAGCTGAACTAAAATCGGATATTAGTACTGATTGGAGAATGGGGGGCGAGAGGAGGTAGCGCTAGTGTTTGCCTACGAATTTAGACTAGCTGTAACAGTAGTGTGTGTGTCCATTTTGCTTACTGTTGTATAAATTGAACAGGCTATATGCTGAAATTAGCGGCGATGACCAAAACATGTTACCAATTACAGTCTGGCGAGGCATCTGATCGATTATTTTCTTAATCCCGCCATTCCTTGCTTAGATTACACAGTGTGTTCCGTGTTGAGGGCTGAACCATGGTTACATTTTTGTTTACGAAGGGGTTCAGGGGGAATACTCGGTCGGATGCCGAACCGGTAAAGACTTCAGTCAGATTACTTTTTTTGCTTTAATCCCTGGATATATATTGCGGTCATGACGATTGTCACTAGGAAATATCATGCGCTCAACTTGAACGATGCCAAAGCATTTCTAAAAGTGGTGCTAGATTGCTACATGTTGAGATGTTAGCCTACTTAATGTACAGATATCCCTAAATTACGCAAGGTTATGTGTTATATATTTTTGTTCTCATGTACATTTCTCCCTCCCCCTAGGACAGGGGTCGGCAACCCGCGGCTCTTTAGCACCCCCCTAATGGCTCAATGGAGGTTTTGCAAAAATGTGTGAAAATGGAAAAAACTTCTTCTTCTTCTTCTTTTTTTTTTTTAATATGGTTTCTCAGGGGGTAAACATGGCACAAACATTCTTATGTTGTAAAAATGTGTGTAGTTGTAAATATATTTCATTTAATATGATATTTAAGAAATGTGCGCTTCAAATGCTGGAAGCCGTTTTTATCATTTGAGCGCAAGCTGACAGTCAGGGATAGAGCGAGGCACGCTCTCCCACTTCTCATCCCTGAAAGAGTTCAAAGACGCCCATCACGATCACACACTCAACAGTGATTATTTGCAAGGTGCAAGGTCCGATGATGTAGTCAAGTGTCTGTAGCTGAGGGGGGAAGAGAAGGATGCTGCTGCGTTTGACAGTTGCACAGACTTCGTGGCATTTGCAAATTTATGAGACGAGGATAATGCACAGAAATCGAAGTTTATCTGTCTTATTTTCGACTGACTGATGAATGTTTAAGACAGCTGCTTTTTAATCGCAAACTGCGTTACTCCTTTGGGATTGTAATTTATTTAATCTCTGACGCTGAGTAAGGGAGAGAATTAAAAGATTGTTTTATTTATTTTTCTCATTTGCACTAACTTAGGCTACTTAACTTGGCATTTGACTTACCTTTTCAAAAGGCAGCCATTTTATTTTTATAAAATAAAATGCGTTTTGCTGCGTTTTAACGACAGTTATTGAACATTAAGTTCTATTGTTATTGACGTTGAAGAGAACATTTAATTTCTACACGGGCTGAAAATAGCATGAGGCTATGCACTTTTTTGTTCTTGAGACCTAAAACCAGTGCAACAATAAACAAAACACTATAATATTGTAATGGGAGTTAGGCTAAACTTGAAGCAGCAATAGGCCTATCGTACATCAGTAGTCACATGGTGCGTAATTCTCTCAAGGATGCGCTGCAGGGAAAATAAACATTTAATCATGAATGTTCATTTTGTAGGCCTATTTGTAGCCTACTTAGACATACAGCTTATGTATTGACAGTCTATGTTGCCTTATATAAGGCTTTTAGATTTTTGCGGCTCCAGACAGGTATGGTTTTTGTTTTTTTGGACCAATATGGCTCTTTGAACATTTTGGGTTGCCGACCCCTGCCCTAGGATGTCATTTTCTGTAGAGGAGATCTGCGAGCTTGTGAGCGTGAGATATGATAGGGCAGTTGAGGGAAGCGTCAGGGATGAAGAAGGTTTGTAGTTTGCAGGAAAGTAGAATTGAGAAAGTCAGACAGGGAAGTGAACACTGTTAATTGTTATTCTAATGGTTAACCTCTGTCATTCTTAGGTGAAAGCGAGGGGATCCTCTGTTAATGACACTGAGACTTCTGATGGTAGATATATTGATGTGATGACACACTACACTGGATGCGCTAAATTAAAATAAATCAAAATGCACAGTAACTGTATGACTGTTTGCCCATGTTTCTGATACAAACTTCTTTTTAATCATTCAAACTTTATATTGTATTCAGTACATTAAGCATTTTGTTTTTCTAATTTTTAGATTCGCTGTCAATCTCCTCCAACTCCGAAATCGCTTCCAGTGAAGGTAGGCATTTTATTCTTCTGATGGACTATACTTAAGTCTCCATTTCATTGGTTTCAGGTTTTCTCACGTCTTAAGTAACTACAAAGTACAAACTTAATTCTGACTTCCTTTGAAAATTCTTTGTGCTTCATGGCCACCTTTGCCGCAGCTCTCCATCTCCCGTTGCCAATGTGCTTCACCATCAAGGCCTCCTCAGAGTCTTCCACATTCTGTTTGGTGATTATCTGAAAGATTATAAAGTAAAGTCAGGGAAAAGGTTTGATAGCAGAATACTTTACAAGACTGTATACTCACTGCACAAAGGTAGACATCATGTTTGTTTGCCTAAATGTTGAAATGCTACTTAATATGGACCAGGGGTCTACAATCTTTTTCTTCCAAGAGCTACTTTGACCAAATAATGTGGCCGAGATCAACTGTTCTATTTTACACTGCCATTACTGACAGGCCAATGCTAAGGAAACCATCTTACACATTTACAGAGTAGTGCAAACACTCATCTGAAGTGTCATCTCAATTTGTGGCACCTTTATTTTGTTGTGTACACCAACATTAGTTCTCATCGGAGAGAAGCAAAACTATGATCATTTTGGACACTGGGGTTGTTATATTTTATTCTGAATAAAATGAACTCTAACAGGTTTAACACCTTTTCTGACTGTTTAGAGAGTTATTAACATTGCTTTTAACTCTTTGGCGAGCTACTTTTACTACCCGTTGTAGCACCCTGGGCTAGACTATGCCTACGTGCTTTTTGATGCGGATGGAAAAACACAACATAACTTTATCTGTGA
This sequence comes from Sardinella longiceps, assembly GCA_027497455.2. Lineage (NCBI taxonomy): Eukaryota > Metazoa > Chordata > Actinopteri > Clupeiformes > Clupeidae > Sardinella > Sardinella longiceps. Next base: position 42,437 of record JAODXP020005195.1, on the reverse strand, counting down.
CCAGTCAGTCGATCATAGATCGTGAAAATACATGCGATAGGACAAACGTATTTGAAACAACCTTACCTCTGTTATACTCCGCCGTATGTCAGAGATTCGTGGACTTGGAGGGTTGGGGCACAACTTTTTCAAAGCCCTCGGGGTTTTAGAAGGAGTCGGCTCTCGATCTCTCTTTTTAGAAGAAGAGGAGGCCTCTTCGGCTTTCTCCTGCTCCACCCACCTCCAATAGACAGGAAGATCTCTCTCTAATCTAGATACAAGATTCACGCAAGGGACACAAACCCGTTTCGACTTTCCCGGTGTGTTGTATAAAGGCACTCCAACTTCAAGAAGTCTCTCTGACACGCTCTGTGGTTTCTTTAATCTCTAAAAAAGCGTCGTGGAATGGTGCAAGGCACCGGCTACTCTGAGTTGTTTTCCACAAAGCCGACAAAAGTCATCGACATCCATCGCGAAAAACTCCAACACTTCGCAGATGTTGCTGTATTCAGTTCTGGCAGTTCTGGATTGTTTCGTTTCCGTCGCTCTGAATACGTCATCTTCTTCATTGCTCTGGTTGGCCGGAAAGCTAGCCTATTACGTGGAGAGGCAGTTTGAAAGACAACGCAAGCACCCGCCCCTCCACTGAAGCACGGTCTATCAGTAGTCCTCAGACTATACATTCTTATGATATAGTCTGACGTGTCAGGCTAGCCTTTCCCTGGAAGACGCCTACCCCAGTGGCGGGACAAATTCAACTTCCGACTGTCCTCTGCACGCATGATGGTGGAATGTGCCTTCGGTATCCTCACTGCCAGATGGAGAGTATTGCGTGAACGCATCACTTTGTCCGAAGACCATGTGGACAGTGTGGTAATGGCTTGCTGCATCCTTCAAAACTACCTATACACCCCATCTCAAGCCCAGGAGCTGCTGAGGAGGCAGAGGCCTCTGGATGCTCATTGCTGAGGCACGAAACATGGGGAAAACAGGGTAAGTAGGGAGGCCTACAATGTCAGACAGAAGTTTGCCATCTTCTTCAACTCGCCAGCTGGCAGGAGACGTTGATTTTTGGATCATATGGGGACTTGGGAACACTTTTGGAAAACTTTATTGTACAGTACAGACCAAAAGTTTGGACACACCCCATAATTCAATGCGATTTATTTATTTCCAGGGCAATTTATATTGTAGATTCTCACTAAAGGCATCAAAATTATGAATGAACACATATGAAATTATGTGCTTAACAAAAAAAGTGTGAGATTATGACAAACTTTTGGACCTGAACCCGATCAAGATGGTTTGGGGTGAGCTGCACCGCAGAGTGAAGGCAAAAGAGCCGACAAGTTCTTAGCATCTCTGGGAATGAATAACTCTTCAAGACAGTTGGAAAACCATTTCAGGTGACTACCTCTTGAAGCTCATCCAAAAAATAAAAAGAGGACAAAGCAGTTATCAAAACGAAAAAGGATACTTTGATGAAACAAGAATATAAAACATGTTTTCAGTTATCTCACTTATTATTTACATAATTAAGTACATAATGCCACGTGTTCATTCATACGTTTGTTTATTTTGTAGATTGTCACTGAAGGCAACAAAGTAAATAATTTAATGGGAAAGTGTGTCCAAACTTTTGGTCTGTACTGTACATAGTTTACTGCTGTTCTTTATTCTTTGTCTTTAAAATAAATGATCACCTTTGCCATCAATATGTTATCATTTCTTGACTCAATGTATTTTTTATTCATTCAGGCAAATGTGGACTGCTTTTAGGCTCACTGTCATAGTGATGAATTGGGAAGGAGTTGTGCCATAATTAAAATTGAATGTTTTTGTCCTGCCTTCATTGCTTACAGTTATTGCAAAAGGCAAATAAATAAACTGCATCTGAAAACACTGACCAACATATGGAAATTAGTACTATACTATAATGTGCTGTAAAGATAACACACTATACTATAGGCCTACTTAACCAAACGCTAGCACTACTTGACAATGTATGTAATTACTGTGTAATGGCCCACACAATACAGGTGAAGGTAACAGTGCAAAAGGAAAGATATAAACACTTCCGGTCTTCCACGTGTAGCTGGGTTGCTATCTCCTGCCATGCTTTGTCAATCACCCGGTTATTTTTATAGTAAGGGTCGCGTTTGTCATAAAGTACAGGGTACTTCTCCAATCAGTTGCGTGTCGTCCATGCTACAAACTCCGTTAATTACACAAACAAGAAGACGCTCTTGCAGAAGGCCCTCGTCACGTGACTGCAGAAGCCTAGGGGTCAGCAGGTAGGCTACGAAACATCGCGAAATTGCGGGGGGCAGTGACATGGAAAAAGACTGAACCAACAGGAGTTCGGAATGACAAACACACACATGGAGATGGAAGATTGGGGGACACAGTAAATCATTATTTTTTATAACCCATTTGAACAAGACACAGGTGGCTGTCAAAGTGGTGCAGAATAAACACAGCCCGTAAATATTTTGAAGATATAACAAAAAGTATATAGGCTACATGGGCTACAGAGTAGTGTGCTAACTTCAATGGGACTTCTCTGCCATGCATTTTCAATGGGAGCCCGCTCATTGAACGCGGACGACCGCGCAGGAAAATAGACTCGATTTCTATTTAGAAAGAGCATCGCGGACATGTCTGGTCTGCCTGGACATGCGCCGCGCTTACACCGCGCTCCTGTGTGCAAGGCATGATCTGTTTTCATGTATTTTAACCGTTTCGGACTGATACCAGAGACGTTAAGTGGACGTCTCGCGCTTGCGGTGTGAATCCACCATAAGGGGATTCATGTGCGGCGCAGGGCCGACCGTCACAACTGTTTTTGATCTTTTGTACATTCCTGTGTTCTTAAACTATCTATTTATTGGAGGCACTTATGTGCCTGTTGTTAAACCTTGTGAAGCACTTTGGTTTCAATTTCTGTTGTTTTAAATGTGCTATATAAATAAATTGACTTATGACTTATGTCTATACATTTATGCTGTAGGCTAGGCCAGAAGGAGCGGGTCAGCTCTATGTTCCCACAGCTCTATGTTCCCACAGCCCTATGTTCCCACATTTGTTAGGAAATTTGGGAAATTGGGCCCTATGTTCCCACAGCCCCATGCTCTCACATTACAAAGATTTTTAAAACAAATTAGACCCCTTCCACAGCAATATGTTCCGATAAGGGCATGTTCACACCAACACAGGTAATATTTATCCAGTTAGCCCTTCCATTCACATTAGAATGGAGGATTCTGAAACTGAAAACGATTCCAAAAAATGATTGCTGAGGTCGATTTCAAAAATGATCGCTGAGGTGGATGAATACAAAATCGTTGTGGAATGTGGATGCCAAACGTTCTGAAAACGAGAGTGGGTGAAGATCGTTTTCATTGCGAATATAACTCTAGGCAGCACAGCATAAAATAACCTTACCCTTGCCCTAAACCTAACCCCACTACCTGGAAGGCACCATTGAGGGTCAAATAATACCATTGAACTTACATAGGGGGTCTACCAGGCAGGGGTAGGAATGTGGGACTACAGTACCTGACTTTGAAGAAAGAAAGAAAAAAAACTCTTAGAAATGTGAGAACATAGACCTGTGGGAACATAGACACGCTCCCAGGAGGAGTAGGGAGACGTGGAGCCTGTTCTGCAACAACTAACGTAAAAATTAATAATAATAATAGCCAAGTTCAATGAGCCTATGAGCTACCATGCACCTGAACGATGCTTGTGCAGCACAAGAATAGCCTTTTAAAAGCAGATGAAATTGTCGCGTATTCAATTCAATTCAATTTTATTTGTAGAGCGCACAAATACAGTACATTGTCTCGCGGCGCTTTACAGACAGTACGGGAAGCATCCATTAGAATCAGGGGCTTTGTAAAAAATTTGTTATGTAGGAAGAAATCTTGGGCAGATCCACGCCTCATGGACTCAGCCTACCTGCTTGGGGTCTAATAAAGTATCTGTAAAGTCTGATGCATAGATTGACCATGGTTAACACAAAACAGTATGAGTACTGAATGTAGTCAGAGATGATATACACATAATTTGTGTGACAGTCAGGGCCAAGGGATGGAGTCAGTAGTTGGAGTGTGGGAATTGTCAGTAGTTGGAGTGGGATCAGAGTTCATTGGGTGTTGGTCGCCATCTGAGTAGTGGTCATCAAGGGGCCATCAGGCCAGTTCCATCACGGGCCTCAGAGAAAAGGGGAGGATGGTCCTGGTGTGTGGCTCCGGGGAGGTTGGTCAGCATCCGTAGTGGGGTAGGGTTGGTGGCAGGGAGGTACGGGAGGTTCATCACTCAGCCATTGCGTCGGGGCAGAGAAACAAAAAGAAACAGAAACAAGAGGATTAGGCCAATCTAGGATGATATCACTTCATGATATGTGTCATATAATCTAGCTAGAGTGAGGAGAGGGAGAGAGAGAGAGGAGAAAGAGGATTGTACAGGATGGCAAGTGTGTAGAAGGTCAGGGATGCAAACGGCGCGCCTTTTGGCGGATGCCGCCTTTTTCACAGCTGTCTGGGGGACTTTTGTGAATCGTGCAGATCCGAGGAGTTTTTTTTTTTTTTGGGGGGGGGGGGGGGTCTGAGGTGTTTGATTGTGTAGCTGAAGCCCTGTCAAGTTCGGCTAATTGCAACAGAGTCGGTGAAAACCGCTACTAAATCTGCTCTGACACGCATGCAATAATCTTGCTGCAATTCAACGTCTTTCAGATGCATATGCCTGTAGTGTATCGCAATGCCAACGTTTGCAGACCTTGTTTTTATAAATTAAAAAAGTTGGGCCGTCTCATCCGCTGTTAAACACAGCCCAATTATAGGCTACATACGTAATGCACCGACTGGCTTTACACCTTTCCCACGGCAGGAGTTCGCAACAGTCAAACATCGTTTAAGTTACGCAATCAGCTGATCCGATAGTTCGGGCATTCACATATCTCTCAGACATTTCTCACATATATCTCTCTGCATATTGTTTCATTCATTCATTTCCCGCAGTGCATTTAGGCGGCTACCATGCCAAAAGCTGCCAGTGCATTTAGGCGGCTATCTTGCCAAAGGCGCCTTGCTTAAGATCCCCGGACTTTTTTTTTTTTTTAACGCATTGGCCTCGCCTATATATGGAAGCCCATTTCCGCTATTAAAAAAAAAAGTGGTCAGAATAAAATCCAAATTATGAGATAAAAAGTCACAATTTTGAGATTAAAAGTCTAAATTTTGAGAAATAAAGTCTAAATGTTGAGATTTGAAAGTTGAAATTATTAGAAACAAGTGACAAATAGCATTTATTCATCAAGTTGAATTTAATTCAGTGACAAGTTATGATAGTGCCATAAGTATGGCTGTACTGCAAGTAGCCTAATTGGTACAATGTCAGATGACAAATTAGGCTACTTAATGACTTTAGAAGCCAATAGCCTTGGGGCAAAGGTTTCTTTTTTTGTATTATTGATATTGCTGTTTAAAACCTCAAAATTAAGTTTTATCCCACTACCTGATTATATGTTGAAATAATCGACAGAATAGGCTTCTCGATTCCAAAAATATATGATGGCATTAACTAGCCTACTTCATTTATTTGTTCAGTAAATAAAATAAGGCTGTGATTTTGGCCCCATTGGGCGATGCCCCCTCCCCCTGGTTCAATCCTGGCATTGATCATCACCAGGGCGACGCCCTCCCCCTGGTCATCTACCCGCCCTGGCGTTGATCATCACCCGGGCGACGCCCCTCCCCCTGGTCAATCTCACTCCTTTTTGACCATACCTCTGTTTGCATCCCTGAGAAGGTGGCAGCACTAGGCTATCGCAGCATAACTAAGGTATGGTACATGGCATCTCACCAACCCAGCGTATGAATGTAAAGTTTTAGGTCTATTACAAACTTAGCCTACCATTCGTCGTGCATGAATACGTCTTCGCCTGTTGAGGTTGAACATTTGGCTTCGGCGTCGCCGACGTCTTCTCCACAGTAGATGGAGCATAGTTTCATGCATGTAAACAATCGTCTGCACAAGAAGTGCAAATGCTCTCAAGCTCATGATGCGATCCATCAGTGTTATTGTTTTTCTTCCAGTGAACACACCTGTTTCCACGTGGCCTTTTTGTGTGGAGTGTCGAGGCAAAGCCCACTGGCGATAACGAATCCTGGGCACTCAAATTGGTATGAACGCGGGCCGTTCTTCGAGCATTTGTCTGTCTGCTTGTCTGTATGTATGAATGGATGTTTGTGTTCTATGTTTCTTAGAGGTCCCATCGAAAACGAGATGTCCCATCTCAATGGGTTTTTCCTCTTAATAAATTCTATTATTATTCTTGGGCAAGCACTTTAGTTCCCGGTGTAACAGGTGCGGGAACCAGAACGGGCACGGGGCTTTCCGGTGTGAAAACGCTCATTGTGACGTAGGTGAAAAAGGTGAATAGGGTTAGAAACAGGAGTTTTAAGCATGTTAGCAGAGCCTGTTTACGGCGAGCCATGGCACTCCCTATTAACGGCATTCAACCTGCAATTCCAATTGCAAATCCGCATTAAACTAGGCATTAAATGGTCTCAATTATTCCAATATGGAGGCATTTCAAATGATGCTCTTTAGACACTTTTTGTCCACTCCAACCTTCTATTGGCTTTTTTATTACAGTTTGTTATCTTAATTCTTAACCAAACTATGTAAAATCTCCACTCTGGCCACCAAAGTGCTAACACTAGGTCAGACTCTATTTTCCGTGCAAATAGGAACATACTGAATTACGTTATCTCCCTTCAGAGGTGACCGTTTCTAACAGAAATAATGGCTTGGTGGAGTAACTCCGTCTCCATGCAGCGCACATCGCCAGAGTTCAAAACTCCACCTTCCCATTATTTCTGTAGAACCGGTCACCTCGTCGGCCGTTATCCTGTACGTAAAACTACTAACACAATTGCCAAACCATAAGGCCAGGTAGTGCTGTGCACTTGAAATTTTAAAACTAGCCAAACCAAAAACTAAATACAAACATAATTTGTCTGAAATAGCAATGAAAAATGTGTACGATATTGGTAAAAGTTCAGCCGATTTTTTCAATTCTTTGACTTTGTTTGCAATCTCAACGTGTTGCTCCAGATGCCCTTTGCATTTTTTTTTTTAATAACCCGCCACATTTTCCCCTTCGTCGCGTGGAGGCATGTCTTCTGGAGCCGCAATCATAATTTCCGCAATGATCGCTGTGTTGGCGATGATCGCTGTGTTGGCAATGATCGCTGTGTTGGCGATAGTGTTGCGGTCAACCCCCAATCGGGAGCACGACAGGGTAATGCTGCGGGTCAGCTTGAAGTCTTGAAGCACCTTTTTGTAACAATGCAGTACATCATCTTGGTTTTGGGCTATAACACAAACACAACAGAGACAAAAAAACACACATTGTAACAATCCTTGCTATACATCTATACATTCTCATTGTGGTTAGAGTTAGGGTGCTATACATCTATACATTCTCATTGTGGAAAAGTGGATTAAAGGAATTTGATTGATACTCTTTTTGTCCGTAGTGCCACCATTAGAATGTTCATGAGTACTGGATAAAATGAACACTTTTAAAGGTCCCATATTATGAAAAATCACTTTTTATGGCTTTTGAATGTGTTTTTTTGGGTCTATACTGCCTCTACACACATTTTCAGTTTCATAAAAAGCCTCAATTGTTAAAATAGACAATTTACACTCTTAGTAACTGTTCAGCTGCTGTGTGCTTAAACCACTTGCATAGAATTTTCCTAACTACATATGTCACAGGGTAAGTTGGGTGGAGTCCCACAACATTGGCAGCCACGTAAGCAGCTGAGGGCAATGAGAATGGATAATTGCAAATAAAGAGAGAGAAAGAAGTTGGCAGGCACTTTGCAGCTGACAACAATGAAAATTATCAATTGACTAATTAGGGGTGGTAGGGAGTGATAGACCACTGTGTAAAACTGCTAAAACTAATCAGCGCAACTAGCAAGCGATTCAACACTAAGCACGCCCAATAACTCCCTGTCCAGATATAATGTTGTGATTAGCTAAACACCACGATGTCGGAATACAACCAAGAGCGTAACCAGCTCAGAAATAGCTCAGATGCAATTGAGGTCTGAGCTATGGCTGGTGCCTAAGACCCACTCATTGAGCAAATTCAATTTGCTACCACTAGAGTGTGTCTAGAGTTCCAGGCTACCTGTTTAGAATTTTCCTAACTACGTACGTCACAGGGTAAGGAGGCTGGGGTCCCACAACATTGGCAGCCACTTAAGCAGCTGACAAGGGCAATGAGAATGGATAATTGCAGAAATAAAGAGAGGCAAGTTAGCAGCCACTTTGCAGCTGACAATGGAAATGATGAGTTGGCTTACTGGGATGGCCTGTCATAGCCTGGCAGCGCCATCCTACGTACTTATGTTAAAAAGAATTTTACCTCCGTACGAGCCTGGAATAGAGAGCCTACCTCGGTTCGCTCACGGTTTAGCCAATCAGCACACAGTTTAGAGCGATGTCACTTAACTTGCCTGAACACGTTCGTTATTCTCCCCCCTACTTTCGAATTACCTTTACAAAATTGGTACATGGCATTAACATTCATGATCTTGAGGACTTATTGCCGCTACGATGTCAAAATAAATTGGAATTAGCTAGCGATCTGTTACTGTTGAATGCGGAAGTTGAATGCGGAAGTGAGAGCCAGGTGAGAGGATACGTCATATCCAAACAGAAACATGTTTCAATTGCATTGTCCCAGACTGTGACGGAGTCAACAGTCGGCTTATTAGTCAGGCTAGGCCTGTCATAGGCTACAAGAGAAATCCTCAATGTGTTGGCTATAGGTGTAGGCTATAGGCTAGGCTAGGCCTGTCATAGGCTACAAGAGAAATCCTCAATGTGTTGGCTATAGGTGTAGGCTATATAGGCTAGGCTAGGCCTGTCATAGGCTACAAGAGAAATCCTCAATGTGTTGGCTATAGGTGTAGGCTATAGGCTAGGCTAGGCCTGTCATAGGCTACAAGAGAAATCCTCAATGTGTTGGCTATAGGTGTAGGCTATAGGCTAGGCTAGGCCTGTCATAGGCTACAAGAGAAATCCTCAATGTGTTGGCTATAGGTGTAGGCTATAGGCTAGGCTAGGCCTGTCATAGGCTACAAGAGAAATCCTCAATGTGTTGGCTATAGGTGTAGGCTATAGGCTAGGCTAGGCCTGTCATAGGCTACAAGAGAAATCCTCAATGTGTTGGCTATAGGTGTAGGCTATATAGGCTAGGCTAGGCCTGTCATAGGCTACAAGAGAAATCCTCAATGTGTTGGCTATAGGTGTAGGCTATAGGCTAGGCTAGGCCTGTCATAGGCTACAAGAGAAATCCTCAATGTGTTGGCTATAGGTGTAGGCTATAGGCTAGGCTAGGCCTGTCATAGGCTACAAGAGAAATCCTCAATGTGTTGGCTATAGGTGTCTAGTAGGGTGACCACCTGCTCATAACCCCAAGGGGGGGACAAGGGGTTTATTAAGGGGTTTATGTTTTTGAGGGACAAGGGGGGACGCCGCCCTGCCGCCAGACTCTTAGATAGTAGTTTACCCATTTGTAGCACATAATACCGTTTAAGGTATATCAATATACCTCATTTCAAGGGAGGGGGGGATTGCCATATTTATGATGAGGAGCATTACAGGACGTTAAAAAAAGTTTAAACGTTACAAACGCTGCAAAAAGGTCACATAGGCTACACAATGCATGGATGGGTAGTCTGAAGGGTAAATAAACACAATGCATGGATGGGTAGTCTGAAGGGTAAATAAATAGGCTACACAATGCATGGATGGGTAGTCTGAAGGGTAAATAAATAAGCGCCCTGCCAAGGTCCAATTAGCTTCATCAAATGAAGCTGAATGGTACCTTACATTATTTATATATATCTAACCCTTACATTATTTATAAAAAACTATATCAAATGAAGCTGAATGGTACATTACATTATTTATAAAAACTATAACGTTACACTTAAGCAATATCACGCGAGTGGGAGTGATGAGATTCTCCCATCAAATGAAGCTGAATGTTACATTACATTATTTATAAAAACTATAACGTTACACTTAAGCAATATCACACGAGTGGGAGTGATGAGATTCTCCCATCAAATGAAGCTGAATGTTACATTACATTATTTGTAAAAATTATAACGTTACACTTAAGCAATGTCACACGAGTGGGAGTGATGAGATTCTCCCAACAACATCAGGACCACAAGTGTGGTATTGCTTTTATACAACAATTCCATTACCAACTTACTAAGTTTTCAGACACAAATAAGTATTTACTACTGTTAAGTTTCAAATTTTAGTATGTTCATCTTCCGCCCCCCAAGATAGTTCTAGCTTGGAACTACCCGGGAAATGTGTCAAAAATAGACAAAAAGCAAACGGTTAAGATGTATTGCGTTTTTACTGAAAAATTCAAACTTGTACAGAAAGTTCATCCTCGATTTGCAAACCTAAAATAAATAAATGAAGGCTATCACTGGATTGCACAACCGAAAACACGAGCTAAGCTGATGTAGCCGGTGGCGGTCCGCACCGCACACAGGTCTCGAACCCGCCACCCCGCAAGCTACAAACTCCCGGCGTGGGAGTGGAACGCTCTAACCAACTGAGCTAAAAGCCCGACCTAACTCAGCGTGTTAGAAGCGCCCATGGAATTGGGTGATGAGGATTTACACACTACCACCGAGCTAGGCTGGCCTCCGTTACACTCACCCTCCAAATCCTCACTCCCATCCGGGTCACGGCACCAATGTAGCCGGTGGCGGTCCGCACCGCACACAGGTCTCGAACCCGCCACCCCACAAGCTACAAACTCCCGGCGTGGGAGTGGAACGTTCTAACCAACTGAGCTAAAAGCCCGAGCTTCTAACTCAGCGTGTTAGAAGCGCCCATGGAATTGGGTGATGAGGATTTACACACTACCACCGAGCTAGCCGCGCTAGCTGGCCTCCGTTACACTGACAGTATTTTAACGAACACAAAAGCTAGCCTATTGTAGTGTCACAGGGTGACCCTGTGTGGCAAGTAATTGAAACAAGATGGCTGACCCATGTGCTGCCAATTGTTTGATTGGGCTCAGGTGTGCATGATTGGCACTTTGGGGATAGGCTAAGGGCTTTTAAGACGCTAGTGCTCAGTTTTGAGGGGGAGAGCTTGGGGAAAGGATGTGACCCCCTAAGGGGGATGAGGTGTTTTCTAGGGGCCAGGACGAGGCTCCCTTTGGAAGACTTTCCTGAGGAAAACCGTTCGATTGCTGGGGAAGGGACCGACGACCTATCAAGACTGGCGATTTCTGAGCCAAGCTGGCTATTGAGAACACTGCGCTGCTGCTATCGGAGGGGTGAAAACGTTCGCCCCTCCAGAAGATAAGTACCCCTTTAAAGCTGTTCTGTGAAGACCAAGTTGCTACCTTATCCTTGCATTCTTCTGTGGTGCTAGTCTGCCCCCCCCTTCAGTCCAGTAATCAATAGCCTAGTACAACGGATCCAACGAACTCTAATGTCGACAGCCTCCTGCTCATAGCCTAAACCCCTTTGATTTGAAACGATCTGCTGTGGTAATTGTGTGCAATACAATATGGTGCTGTGTTGTCCTCACGTGTGCTGTGGTGCGTGTTACTTCTTTCGGCTTAGGCACAAAGCGGGCATGGCTGCTGTCTCATGGACCTCCTGTTGACCTACCACTGCAACATGGCACACCTTGTATCTCATGGGCTATGGACTATTGGACATTGGAAGGGGGAGCGCTGAAGAGCTTTGGCAGATGCCCAGAGGAACTGCTTTTCCTATGCTCTCTTTTTTTGAACAGACTTTTTAGCTATTTGTATAAATAAATATATTTTAAAATGACTTTCGACCTTTGGCCTTTATTGAGTGGTACAGCGTTCTCCTCAGGGTGGATGGTAAAAGTGGTGGGGGCTCTAGCACCCTCCACCTGTGACAGTAGCTAAGTTGTTTTCTTTCTCAAGCCTAGGCTATCTCTTCACAAAATAATTTTTTGCCTTACATTTCGCTGACCAACATACAAGGGAAGTAGGCCAATACATAACTTACATTATGAACTCCAACGATCTAGCGAGACTGCGCTCTATAACACCAACCAATGACTGTAAATATTGCCTTTGAATAATTCTGTCTCTGATGGTAAACTAGTCTAATTCAGAAAAATAGCGTGCAATATCAATATTGACCTGTAGATGTCAGCCAAGTGCCGCAAATGTCAGAGCCTTTTTCTACTTCACAGGCCAACAGGAAATAAAAACGAACGAGTCGGCTCGGTAGAAAATTGATTGACTAATTAATGTAAAGAGTCTCCAAGGTGCTGCTGCCAGATATCATCACTGTGATGCTTAGAAATTTCACACACTTTACAGCAAAAACTACTTTCCCATAACATTTTTTCCATTTTTTTGTCACGTCCATAATGCAAATTGAAAGGCTCATATTCTTATGATGTAAATCATATTATATTTTTGTGTTTGCCTATATTCAGCCATGGAGTTTGCAAAATTGTGAAATACTGCTAGGGTTGCGGAGGTTATGTGGCATTTTTGCTTAGTTTACACTTCCCCGGGTCTTCAAGAAACCGGTTATCTTCCCCTCCCCCGAGTAAGAAAACAATCGCATTTACACAAACATCAAAAACGCCTAAGAAAGGCGGTGACAATTAACCACCACGTCATAGTTTTATCAAAGATCTTTCAAGGGAGCAACATCGTGGCAGATGGCCACAAACGTGAAGTGTTTTAGTCTGCATTAGTATTAGTGTCACATTACGTCACATCATTAACATTTTCCCTTATGAAATTATAGAATGATATTAATGTATGTGTGCCATAGTATTGTCTGGAATCATTAATGAAACCAACAAATGACAATTCAGTCACTCCTCTGCAAAATATTGTGAACCAAATGTGCTTTTTTGCTTTAGACAGAGAGGGTTTGTTTGGCAGTTACCATGACGACATAGCTATATGCTAACTATAAGCTAGTCATTTTGGACTTCGCTCAAACCTAACATATTGCTGTAAACTATGTTTATGTCTGCTCTGTCCACTTAAAATGACCTCAGTAATGTTACCCGCAGGCTGGGGACCGCCTTCCATTCCGACATCCCCCCACTCCGACATCCTTCCATTACGACATCAACCATTTCAACATTTTTCATACCGCCATTCTGACAGCATAATGAAGCATGTCCCTATTTGAGGGCATTATCTTTCATTGGTTTAAGCGAAGGGAAAAGTGCGCCCGCTCTGAGATAAGTGCCACTCCCCTCTGCTCTCGCCTAAGCTGTGGCCGCTGTCAAAGTTGCCACAATTTTTTACCTACATGCTTTGGGCATTCTCCCGTGTCTTGATCACTGTGCTCAATTCTGGAAGGGTGTCTTAATGTTTGTTGTGGGTTTGTCGTGGATATAGTCTATATAGGCTTTGCGAGCCTATTGTTTTTTTTAGCTCCCTAGTAGCCTACTATGAGGGTGATTTTTTTTTTTCATTGTGAAAGTAGCCTACACCAAAGGTCACCGAGAAGAGAGAGAGAAAAAAACACTTGTCCATTTAACTGCTTTATGAGTCAAGTTGTGCACTCACTCCTTGTTGCTCTCACACACGCATGACACCAGCACTAAAGACAATGAAGGACTATTAACGTTTCAAACTATAATGCGCTTTACTACGCTATATGAGACGTTTTAATCTTGATTTTGTATCCATTTGAATAGGCCCTATGCTATAGAAATGTCGGAATGGCGTTATTTTGAAAAATAGCAAACATGCCGCCACTTTGACTAAGAAAAAAAAAATGTCGGAGTGCAGGGACGTTTGCTATAACTGAAAATACCGCCACTCAGACAATTAGACGTCAATGTCAGAGTGGCGGTATGTCGGAATGGCGGCATGTAACCCCGCAGGCTGTCAATAAATTACATCTCAAATATAAATGTAAAACATTACGTTAGCTAGATCGCTAGCGTTAGCTCGCTAACAACTTGACATTTTAGTAGGCTATGTACTGCCTGGCAGCTTCATCTGATAGAAATACTAACAGTTTACAACATCAGTCTTGAAATTATGTTAAACACTTACACAATATGAGAGATACATGCCAAAAAAAACTCCAAAAAGATGATTTATTGGTAAAAGTCCTGACATCATTCAAAACCAGGTGGTGCCCTTGTGAAAATAGAACTACTATTTGCTCCAACTGTCTTTGGTGCTAGAGCTCCGGTTATGGGTAATTACACAAATGTCTGAAGACGGGGTTCTCCGACATCTCCACCTTGCCCGGAGTTCTTGAGATTCTCCGTCTTCACCTTCGGGTAGCCTAAGTGTAACAGAGAGGTGCAACCGCAGAGAAACATGTGCGTCTTTATGGTTATCTGTGTTTGTGTAAACGGGATCTTTGTTCATCAATAATGCATGAAAGGCTCAATCTCAATTCACCCCTTGGCCCTACCCCTCAGTTTTGCGCGTTCACGTGTAGGGGTAGGGGTAGGGGTACCCCAATACTCATTAAGGCAGAGGGGTAAGGGTGAGGGCTTTGTGTAGCGGTAAATGTAGCGGTACGGCCAGGCAGACTCTGTTTGGAGGGGTATGAGATATTTCCCAGAATACAACGCGATTACCTGGCAACACGAAATATTTTAACAATGGCGGTGCCTGACAAGAAACAAGTACGAAAATTTGTAAGTAGCAATTTTTTTTTGCCATAATTTAACTGTTTTAACCGTTAGGTTAGGTTACCATGGTGGCAATGTGTGTTGTGTCCTGCTATAAATGCTATTTGCTGTTATTTACCATTGGAGTAATCAGTCAATGCACGTGAAAGTGCCGAGTTGTATTTTTTGAAATTGTATTTACAAGTAATGTAGTTGATTAACCTAGGGTTAGGGTTTTGAGTGACATGTGCGTCATTTCGCTACCTATTATCACAAGTATCCATATATGTGACTGTGATTCACAGGGACTCAATCACAACCAAAGAACCTGGTTAGGTTTCACACTGAAAACGAAGATCGGTTTCTGAAGTCCAAAGCCTCGGCCAAACAACAGTGGGAGTGAGTAATTTGTTTTAGGTCATATGTCGCTCACAATGGTTTGTTTTAGTACATTTAAGGTGTTAACTGTCCTGCTCATAAGTTATCCTTCGTATGTACAACACAGGAAGCTGATGAAGGAGCTGGGGTTGCAGGGGAAGGTGTCCTCCCAGCAGGTCACCAAAAAATGGGAGAATTTAAAAAAGAAGCACAGGGTAAACAAAAAGTAATGAATACTATGGGCTCTTGAAATATCGTCAGTGAGCAATGACATGCATTTATAATTGTCATTGAGTTTTTGTTTTTGTTTTGCTTCCTGCAGGAGCTGAGGAGTCCCTCCACTGGGGGTGGGACTGACGAAGGCCAGGAGACCGCTACGACGTGGCAATACTATGAAGACATGCACAAGGTGCTGGGAGGAAGAGCAGCAATGGACCCTCCGCTCTTGGTGGACACATGTGCAGAGGAGGATGCCATCATCAGAAGTGCTTTGGTAAACATACAGCCATGTATTTTTATTTATGTAATAAGCGCTTTGAGCCAACTTCATAGTTGTGATATTGCGCTATATAAATGCATATTGTACTGTATATTGTATGTATCGGTTGGTCTTTAAGAATGAATTAATTTGCATGACGTTTTTTTTTTTTAAAATACAGTATTGTACACACAGCCACCACTACCTAATTCTGTAACACCTTTTCTGTCAATGGATGAAAGTGCATGCTATAATGTCATGTTGTGTCTTGTTCCCCCAGAACAATGCTGAGCCCAGTACCTCCGATGCGCCATGCACCTTCGCCACTCGTGCTGCAGTCACCCTGTCTCGCTCTCGTTCTCCACCATCCCCATCCCCCCAAAAAAGCAGGAAGTCGTCCAATCCCATAATGGATTAGCTGGTACAGGAGAGCCTAAAGGAGCAGAAGCGCCACGAGGAGACGGAGCAGAAAACGGAGCGTTTTTTAGCGAGCTAACGGTAACGATCTAGCTAACGTTATGTTTTAAATTGATATTTGAGATTTCATTTATTGACAGCCCGCGGGTAACATTACTGAGTTAA
The DNA here is from genome assembly GCA_027497455.2 of Sardinella longiceps. Lineage (NCBI taxonomy): Eukaryota > Metazoa > Chordata > Actinopteri > Clupeiformes > Clupeidae > Sardinella > Sardinella longiceps. The sequence continues at coordinate 26,299 of JAODXP020005195.1, read as the reverse complement.
TTTCAAGTGGATAGAGCAAACATAATAATAGTTTAAATCAATATATTGGGCTTCAGCAAAGTCCAAAATGGCTAGTTTAATTAGCATATAGCTAATTAACTAACCCTCTCTGGCTAAGCTAAACAGCAAACTTGGTTCATACAAAATTGTTTTGCAGAGGAGTGATTGTATTGTCATTTGTTGGTTTCATTAATGATAATGATTACAGACAATATTATGGCACACATACATTAATATCATTCTATAATTTCTTAAGGGAAAATGTTAATGATGTGACGTAATGTGACACTGCAGCTTATTCAGACCGAAACACTTCACGTTTGTGGCTATCTTACTCCCTTGAAAGATCTTTGATAAAACTGTGACGTGGTGGTTAATTGTCACAGTCTTTCGTAGCCGTTTTTGATGTTTGTGTAAATGTGATTGTTTTCTTACTCGGGGGAGGGGAATATAACCGGTTTCTTGAAGACCCGGGGAAGTGTAAACTAAGCATCAGTCATTTCCATTGATTTATTCTTAGCCAAATGACATTGACAAGAACATTACTTTTGAAGACGCCCCAGGGTGGCAGACACTTGATTAGATAGCTTCAGTGTGAGAGACTACTGTCTCTAACCCTAACCCTACAAGAAAAAGTGTCCTATGTGTAAGAATCCAATTAAATTTACACCAACCAACACAACAAAGGATGGCTACAGGAGGTAAATGTATGATGGCAAACGTTGACATCGATATTCTGTAACATGATCTTGTACAGTCCTACATTGTACAATAATGGGAAAGCTATGACAGTTGAATTAAGTTGTCAAAGGTGCACTGAGATTGTGTGCACTCCATGGTCTCAGCATGTTATCAGTTTTGTCTCGAATCGCCCCATGAATTAATTGTGAAAAACTCAGGTCTGAGGAGAAAACACAGGAGCTATGAATGATAAATAATATTGAATTTGGCATTGAAAGACCATTGTAATGTTTTGCAGGCTCTGCAGAAAAGCATACCATCGGAGGAGAACCATTTTCCATATTCTCACGATCACATATTCCCTTAGGGTCATGGATGGTTATTATGCACAGGTCAGGTCATCGTGCTTTGCTGTCATTACGCATTGGCTATTATGTCTCATTGTCATTAGATGGAAAGCACAAAGTCTTCTGTATCCATATCTTTATGTTGCTGTAGTCCAATCAGGCTGCATTTAAAGGAAAAATCCGTTGTAAATTAACACATAGCCCTACTGTTTCATAGTGCCAAGCACACTTGATAGCCACCTCAATTTCTGTATTTCACGCAGATTGAGATAGCGAAACGGCAGCTAACGGTAAGAATGGGGCATTTCAAAATGAAAACAAATTGATTGTTTCGTTTTTGATATGCCTAATTCAGTAGTGTTAGCTCGCGTTTCGCATGGACAAAATGTGATAATTGAGGTGGCTTTCAGTAGCGCTTAGTAGTATAAAACAGCAGGGCTTGATTTGCTCCAGATTATACCTTTATAAGCACTATTGAAAAGTAACATATTACTGTACGTTATTTTTCCAGTTTTTCACAAGGTTTACGAAAGAGGCAAGTTGATCTAATTGAGGACGGTACTTGTGGAAGCAGCAAGAGTATCACAAGGGTCACAACTTTGCTGAAGGAAGTGTGTGTTGTAGGGGTGATAAGACTGGAAAGGAGAGGTCAAATGCGCATAGGTGGGAGAAGAGCTTTTGTGGCAATTGATGAAAGCAAATTCCACCTCCAACGAAAGGTAATTCAATTCAATTTTATTTGTAGGGTGCTCAAATACAGTGCATTGGCTTTGCTTTACAAATAATTTGTCTTGTAGGAAGGAACCTTGGGCAGATGGCCCATGCCCACCTGGTCATTTTTTGGGCCGGGGCTGTCATTTACTCATAATTTTCATTAAGGATATTGGGCAACTTTAATTAAATCTCTCATATTCATGCAATATGTCAAACTTGCAGTGTCATTTTAGCTAGACCCAACATTACTATTATTGAATAAAACCACTGTTTTTGCCCTGCCTTTCGCTACAACACTCGAGTTGGTTATTTCTTTGTAAGCATTTACATATAAAGAATGTTAAACATAAATGTCAACTTGTCAAGGAATGTGCACCATGGTCTTTGATGAAATGGCCATCGAGCAGCATGATGCCATATATGGGGCAACCCAGAGTGGAAAAGCTGCAAAACAAGAGATGGTCATAATGACAAGGGGCATCCTTGATAAATGGAAACAGGTAAGGAGTTTCGCCTGGTCCCATGCCAGCAGACCAGATAGCGGTGGTTGTCAGGGAGGCCATCCAACATCTCCAGCGGATTGGGCTCACAGTTAGTAGTGCCACACAAGCCTACAAAAACAGCATTAATAATTAACCAATCCATGTCATGTATATATTAGCACTGTTTTTAAGCCAGACCTGTGCTTTGCTTTTCTTGACACTTGTATGAAAATGGGCTGCTGTGACCGGCCCTTCACTACTGCAACATGCTCTCACCATGATGAAATTTGTCTTTCTAGGTGCAGGCTGTGGTGTGGGACCAGGCCACTAACGGTGTTAAAGCCCTGCATGTACTTGGGGCTCCATTAAATCCCAAAGGGGGTGAGGAAATCCTCTGTTTTACAGTTGGCCATGAGAAGATTGCTGTGGTTTTTGATATGCCCCACCTCATCAAGTCCATCAGGAAAAATCTGTTCAACCATGGCCTGAAGGTATCTGCAGCCTAATAAGTCATTGAGTGCCTATGCCACATAGTCAGAGGTGGCAGGAGGGCAAATCAGTTGCAGGGTGGAACAGTGACCGGGTGGATCAGTGGCTGCAGGGGGGCATCAATGGCAGGGATAGCTGAGGTGAAATCCCAAAAAATGAGAAAAGAACAGAAAGAGAAACAAAAATACAGGGATGTCAGGGTGGAACTGCTGGGCTGAAATTAAAGTAAGGATGACCAATCACAACCATGACTTCCTTTTCAGACTGATGGGAAGACTGTTCTTTGGCACCACATTGCCAACTTTTATGAGCTGGACAAGCAACATACTGTCCGCATGGCGCCAAAATCACTGACAGACGCATACAGTTGTCAGCATTTACGAAGATGCGTGTGAGCTATGCTACGCAAGTGTTTAGCCACACAGTGTCTTCAGGTATGCCTACATCTCCAAGGCCCAAATCACACACAAACTGCGCGTTCGCGGTGCGGGAGTGGGGCAGTCCGTAAGCGGTCTGTGAGCGGTGCCTGTGGGCTTGGGCATTCACATAAGAAAATGTCTCTGCGGTGTTCTGCATGAAGAGGCTGCCCGAGCTCTGCATTCAAAATCTATGGACACCGCGCAAGTCCCGCTTACCGCGCTGAAAACGCTTGGAAAAATAGAACTGGTTTCTATTTAAAAAAAAGCAGCGCGGGAGCTGCGCGGTTCACCGCTCAGAAACCGGACAGGAGCCGCGCAGAACACGCGTGCAGTCTGAATGACCTAACCTGTTAACATGTATTCTAAATGAAATCGCCCCAAAACCGCGCCCGCACCGCTTACGCGCCGCTCACGCACAGGTTTGTGTGTGAATCGGCCGTAAGCGACTGACACAAATGAATTCTAGAATCTCTGCACGTCACCAAGTCATACTGACCTTTTTACTGTATGTGACAGGCATTTCCGCGATGGTTGCCCTAAAAAGGCTGGCACCCTAGCCCCAACCCTAAACCTGGCACCTGAGGCAAACCAGACCGCAGCCTTTACTGAGACATTGAACAGGCTGTTTGATGTTCTCAATTCCCGGTAATCCTACGTAAACACACACAAGACATTAAGGAAGCAGAGTTTAACACACTAGAGTGTGGATCGGGCCGTTTTTTTCTGTCCAAGTCCGACAGAGCAGTGATCAAATCCGAACTGAGCCCGTTACGTATAAGCATTCTTGTGTCCGAGTCCGACCGAACACTGAATCACACTATTTTCATTGCCTCGGTAACATTGCCCATGTGGAAAGTCCGGTTTTATCACTCAACCTCAGGGAGCTAACAGGGCACACGCACACACATACAGAGCAACAAGTGACTGGGCCCAGTCATGTCCGGCATCAACGTAGCCTAAATCACTAACGTGAGCGTATTTAATTATATCCGCAATTTTATCCGCTAGCTCACCTTTCATTAACGTTGCTGCATCTCCTTTTCTCTCCCTCTCCTTTCTCTACCAGAATTAGCCATCTCGTTGTTTATTCTCCATATCCACACGGAAAAAAAGGTTCTTAAGGTTAGGCTATTCAGATGTAAACAAATGGCTCTGCTGCTTGGAATCTATGCAGACATGTGCGTTTCTGGTTGGCTGTTATAGTAACGGGAATAAACGCACTTAGATGTGCATTTAAGATTTCCTAAATTAGATGGGATAAGATTCCTTTTGTTTTGTAATTTGCTTCTATAATATGCCTACCATTAAAAAAATAATAATAATAAAAATCTTGTAGGCTATTCATCCTATCATTGTCCGAAGTTCGACCCGACCCCGAAAATGAGTTATAAATATTTGTCCGGGTTCCGTAAATGGCTAAAACATGGGGCAAGGATGGCTACAGTGCCAGCCCCAAAAATAGATTGTACGTTTATGTGATTCTGACAAATCCAATTGTTGCAGTGTCAAATGTATTCCTAATCAGTTGTCTTCATGTGTTAAATACTTTCTAACTTTTCTTCAGATCAGTGAAGGATTCCAACCCCTGGCGGCGTCCCCTTGGCACAGGGAGCAAGGAGAGGGAAGACTTCCTTGCTGAGTGCATTGACTGGGTAGCAGGATGGCAGTTCAGGTCAGTTAATTCATGATAAAGAAAAAAGAAAGAGATGAGAGGCCACACAAAAGTCTATGTAATTAATTACATTTCTTGATGTCCATTCACTCCCTCAGATCTGGACATAAACCGCCATGCCAAAGTGGCATGTGCATCACCATTAAAAGTATCCTGCTTGTGCAGAAGAGGTGCATGGAAGCAGGGATGGCCTATCTATGTACCTCCAAAATGAATCAGGACTGCATTGAGGTAAAACAGCAGCCACATGTACTCTCTTTACTTCATGACAATCACCTAATCACCGACACACCTCTTCCTTTCCTCTTTTCTGAACAGAACCTGTTCTCCCTGGTTCGGGGCAAAGGGGGGCTCAAATACAACCCCAGTGCCAGGGAGTTTACGGCTGCTCTTAGGGGACTCAGCATATCCAGTTTAATGCCAGCCCTGTCATCTTCATCAAACTGTGAGGTGGACGATGACTCCCCTCTTCTTGATCTACCTGCTGCTGATCACCCCACACAGTTCATCTCGTCTGGTGCAGCGTCTTCCAGCTGACATCAGATAGAGGTCCCACAGGCGACTGATGAAGTACAGGTCACTGTGTCCGACACAATGGAAGAAAATGTTAAGACTACCCCTTAATAAACACACAATGACACATACCTGTATGTAATGTATTCCATTACTGTACATAATTCACAATGCACAGTGCTTTCCAACACTTAAAGGACCCTTTTCAATAACTTTGTCACTTCTTACTCATAACTTGTGAAATGATTTTCAGTTCCGTCACAAATGCAAACCTAGAATTAATCAGAGTTCATAAAAAAAGAGTTTATCAACCAAAAAAATATTGGGAAATTAGGAATTAGTTCACAAAATTCCTGACCAAGCCATTTGGAATAAAACCGAAGAAGATGTGTCACCTCCTACTCTCTCTTTGTAGACTGTAGGAGACTGCATACAGGAGGAGGAGGAGAGCCTCTTTTATGTGTGGTTTGTGATAAGTTGATTGTGGGTAAAACTGAACACGACCACACTTATGCAGTTCCGGACCACCCATTCCTTGAATTGAAGAAATATAAAATAAATATCAGGCTGATGAAGCCATCAGAGGCTTTTTTCTCTAGCATTCAGCAGTTGGAGGGAGAGTTCAGGCAGAGTATTGATTATCATTGGGCCAAACAAGAACTAACCAAAAGCATGAAAGCTATGTTGAAGAAAGTAGGAGCTTTTAAAGTCTTCTTCCTCTCCCCCCCAGAGCACGCTGAACTCATTGAGGATGTGGCCATTAGGAAATTTGTGATGCAGAACTGGTGTTGAAATCAGAGAGAGAAATCAAAACCTGAACGCAATCTTTTTAATCTTCACATAAACTACAGTACCACGTGCCGACCACCTGCAGTTTAATGTAGGCTAGGCTATGGACAACACACTACTATGCGCTACAATGCCACAGAGCAGACTGTCATGATTCATACAGATTATGTGTAGTAATTATTATATTTCAATATTAAAATAAACAACCATATGCTCATCACTTGCACACATGTTTAAGGTATGTGTTTAAGGCAAATGAGCCAGTTAGCGCAGTCCAACTCTCGATAGATGTCTTACTTGTGGAGTCTTTGGCAATCAATCGTTCATTTCTAGCAATGTTGTGTGGTGTTCTGTAGTATCACATTTGTTTGACTGCGTTGTGCCCAGATTTAATATTAAGCTAATGCTACGAGATGTACGAAAATCAATCTACCTGAGCAGGGCCCACACATACTTCGAAGACGATTATACTTGCATCGACAGTTGTACTGTATCATGAGAACTATTGTTTGTGGGTGTCCACCAGAGCACGTGTCTGCCCCAAATTTCTCTGCTCCGCCTGAGTAGAGGCCGTAAAGGAGAAGAACATTAAAGATGCACGTCCCGTCCACGTCTTTGGAGTCTGGAGAAGGAAGAAGAGGTGTTATATGTAAGGATAACGGCCGCTGAGGTGTCCCGATATAGAGAAATAACGGATGACGCGAAGGCGGAAACAGCCCGACAGCGCAGCCGACGCAAAGTTATTATTATTTCTCTATATAGGGACACTTCGAAGGCCGTTATCCCGCTTATCACCCGGTGCAACTAAAATATATAGATGGTAAGCAAGTGTTTAAAACATAAAAGAAACATGTGACTCCGCTTAGAAAGAAGTTATCCTGTTTGGTTGGGGTACTATTTTCATATGAAAGAAGATCCGCAAGGCTGCATTCTAAAGAGCATTGATATAGAACGCTGGTGAAACATTTTTAACCCAACAATGCCTCAGGTGTCCTTTTATCAAGAATTAACCGACACCTGACAGCCAATCAGAAAACAGTATTCCATTCCACTGGGTGATAATATTGTGAGATAGGTGTGTGAGGTGTCTAGCTGGGGGTATTCCTGCAAAGTCGCTAATGATATCGGCATTTATGTGATTAAGCCTCGTTTGAAGTAGCGTCAACTCAGAGATGAGGCTGAAGCCATTCCATCAACACAAGTTAGCTGCGCCTGCCTCTCGTTAACTAAGAAACTAAGAAACTTCGATATGCATACGTCATCTGTTGAATTTTGTGTGAAATAACTGAATATCACATTTATAGTAGTAGGCCTACTGGCAATGCAGAAATTTGAAAAGGTGATTGAAAATATATTTTGAATCATAATGTTTGCCCATTGCTTGTTGATTGCCAGTCTCATGTTGTTCTGTCACAGCAGACTTGCACCTGCAACTGAAATCAATCAATCATTCAATTAAGAGGTAGCCTATAACTCCAGACCCCACGTGATGGGCCGGCATGTGACACAATTATTCCTAATAGATACTTCAAAATATCAATAGTAATTTAGTAAAAAGGGTAATTCATGCATGATCACAGTGTTTGCAAAACCTATCAACCTTTATTTGGTGGGAAAGATTATTAAGCAGGTGTATGGAACCTTTTTGGGCGACTTGTGTTTCTGACTGATTGCATTTTCTGAGACACTGCTTTATTAAGCCTTGCAGTTAACCTGCCACGGAGCTGGTTAGTTTGGGAGCATGTTACCCCAGCAACTCAGCTGCGATTACTGTTAGCGAGAGTAATGGAACTGAACTCACACTAAAACTAGCGCCGCTTGCCGAAATTAGCGCGGCTTAGCGAATAGCTCCTTTGATGGAATACCCTGGTGTGTTAGTGAAGCTTACCTTATTAGTGTTAGAAAGAGAGAGAGAGAGACTTTATTAATCCCCCAGGGGGAAATTGAATGCCACCTGGTCATACACACAACACATAATTAAGACAGGACAAATACATAATAAATAAGAGCTAATAAATAAATAAAAACAGTCCATCTCCCCAACATTATAAAACCATTCAAACCATTTAAAAAAAAAGTCACTCAGCAGCTGTTATTAAAAATTCTGATAGCTGCAGGAAAAGATCTTCTAAACCTTTCGGTGTTTAAAGTGTGGTGTTTGTGGGTGAACTAGAGGTGGCCTGGGTTAGGGGATTAAATTCCTTATCACGTCATCCAAGCAGGGGGGTCAGAGTATACGCCGAGCCCAGGGGATAGGGTTTAGGGTAAGGGAATACATGCTACCAGTCGCACCCCCTGCGAACTTCTCAAGGGGCTGTATTTTCCCCTAGGAAAGTTGTAGAGACCTAATTCCAACGTTTCTGGATTCCTCTCAGGTGGTCTACAATCAAAACAGGCTCATTAGCTTCAAACAAGAACAAATGTCAATGCCCCCTGTCTACCCATCTCCCCCCTTAACATTACAGCAAGCCGGAACCTCCAGAAGTTCGAGCCAAATCAAGAGTGTGTTTACACTATTTTCAAAAGTGGAAAATGACCAAAAAAGTTTGCATTTTATTTCCAATGTGATAAAACCGTACAGCAAAACAAAATTTCCCCATTCAGAAAAAGCCAGAATGCAAGAGTTTCACTTGTTCTGAATTTTTAAAATGCACTAGATGGCGCCAGAAAAAATGGAAACCTGTGGAATTATGATAATAGTTGAGATCAAAAGAAGTATTCGCTTCCAAAAGCATAGAAGCTTTTTAGATTTGAATTAACAACTAAATAAACCCATTTTTATACTAGTATTTAAAGTATTAAGAAAACCCTGTTAACCAGTGTTGTATTTTAACCTATTTCCTAGTGGTGAGTTCTACCCATAGCCATTTAGCTTTTAACCATAAACTTGACATCCCCTAGGGATAGATCATTTCTATGGATAAATGAAAATATGGATGACTTATTAAATCAAGAAAAAATTAATATAATAATTTAAATTAATGTTTCGCAGTTTTAATTGGCCTTTATAAATTTAACTGATCTAGCCAATGCAATAAAATTAAATCCGCAGTTTTAGATGTCCAATGGATTCCATCATCTGTTGTTTGAAACAGTTGTGCATTGATTTCAGTTAGAAAGTACATTTGATGACAATTAAATCACTGAGTTGAACAATTGCATCCTTTTGAAAATTGGAGAAGGCATTATGTATATTGAGCAAAGCCCAATGGATAGAGGCATTAGGAAATGCGTCTTCCGCAGCTTTTTTCAATTTTCCCACGCAGGATTTGAGGGTTGGTTGTAAATTACCATTATAACAATTAATGAGACCTACGGACAGAACTACTACATCCACCTTTCAATTGGGTTCCATTTTTTCATCAGTTCAATGAGATGGTTTATATTTGCCCCCGGGTAACTATCAATTTGCAGAGTCTCACTAGAAAATGACAAGATTCTGGATAAGTTGGAGTCTCCCAGTATCAAATGCCGTTTATGAGCATCAATACTCCAGTGTGCCGTTTTTCTGTTCGTATTGATATGGCGTGTGGGTACCATTAGCGGATCTCTACCTCTCCAAGAAAGGTTTGTCTTGCTTTTACTTTTATTCACACTATTGTCCGGATGTTTGTTTAAACTCAATCTATTTGTTTTGTCCAGATTGGGTGGAATGGCTGCAATCGAGTTACGGAACTCCTTCATGGAAGTCAAGACAGGTTTGTGTGTTGGTTGTAAACTATTTGAAAGTTTAAGTTGGACCAACCAAGTGTTTGTGAAGGACAGGGAGATGAGGGCTAGGCACCTTTGATCTTCCCAGTTAACTTTTTGGTTTCATTTTAAGCGAGTTCGACATCAGCATTGAGAAGCATTTTAGAGCATTCTACCTCTCATTCGGGTTCAAGATTGGCTGTCCCCTTAGATCCGGGTCATATTGCGACCTACATTTCAAGGGTTAGGGTTAGGGGTATACCTTAAACGCTACCAGTCGTACCCCCTACGACTGAACTGGGGTGCTATATCTCCCGATAGGATGGTCGTAGAGAGTCGTCCGGGTTAAGATTAGGGGAAAATATTTCTTCAGGTATTGACCCCAAGGTCCCAAGACCTGTTCGTACTGCAAACACACACAGCCTACTAAGCATCCCATAATATGAGACCTTTTCTTCCTGTATGCTCATGCACAGACTACTGAGTATCTCGTTCTGGCCATTGTCACCCAAAGTCAGGCACTGTCCATCCTTTTGCCCACAAATCTCTCCTCTCAAAATGAGGGTTATTGTGGCCCTTTATGTGTTGAATATAGGCACAGTTTCCAAGATCACACAGCTCCAGTTTATGTCTTCTGCATTAGATGTAGACGTAATATATATTTGAATATGCATCATACATCTCAATGTGAGTTTGCAGCACAAGGAGACAGAGGCGGAATCACACATCGCCATTAACAAGGTGAGTATCGTACATTCGTATAATTCATAGAGACCAAAGACACAGGCGGAATTTCTACATCGCTGACCAAGCAAACTGAGGCTGAATGAGGCTGAATTTTCCCTAGTCATTTCACAACTTCACTTTTGAGCTGTCTTGCTCTGCCAGAAAAAATCGTGGAGGCTGAATGCCCCTCACTGGTTCAAAAAATTGGACAGAGTTGTCCTAAAAAATGGATAATTGCCCACGCCAGCGCTATGTTTCGAATCTATAATGATCCTTCCTCAGGCACAGTGGGCTAATACTGATCAGATATCTGTTGACTTTCCTGAATTATGAGGGTTAAAGCCACAGGTGGGCATTGTCATTGTCCCTGATACTGATCAGACATCTGCTCTCTTCCCTGACATGGGGTGAAATGAGCAGGTGCGCCTGCTTGGCTCCAATTTATGTACTGCCAATTATGTGTATATTCCAATTCGCCTAAATTTGGCATATCTCTCACACACTTAGGGTTAGGGGTATACCTTAAACACTACCAGTCTCACCCCCTGCAAACTTCTCAAGGGGATGTATTTTCCCCTAGGAAGGTTGTAGAGACATAGACCCCGTTTACACTTACACTCTGATAACCACAAAGACGCACTTGTATCTCTACGGTTGCACCTCTCTGTTACACTTACCCGAAGGTGAAGACGGAGAATCTCACAAACTCCGGGCAAGGTGGAGATGTCGGAGAACCCCGTCTTCAGACATTTGTGTAACTACCAATAACCGGAGCTCTAGCACCGAAGACAGTTGGAGCAAACGAGAAGCACCTACGTTCGCGCATAGTAGTTCTATTTTCACGAGGGGCACCACCTGGTTTTGAATGATGTCAGGACTTTAACCAATAAATAGTCTTTTTGGAGTTATCAGGGTATTTTTGGCATGTATCTCTCATATTCTGTAAGCGTTTAACATGATTTCAAGACTAATGTTGTAAACTACTGTTGGTATTTCTATCAGATGAAGCTGCCAGGCAGTATATAGCCTACTAAAATTTCAAGTTGTTAGCGAGCAAACGCTAGCAATCTAGCTAACGTAATGTTTTACATTTGAGATTTAATTTATTGACAGCCTGCGGGTAACATTACTGAGTTCATTTTAAGTGGACAGAGCAAACGTGAACATAGTTTACAGCAATATGTGAGGTTTGAACATAGTCCAAAAAGACTAGCTTATAATTAGCATATAATTATGTCGTCATGGTAACTGCCAAACAAACCCTCTCTGTTTAAAGCTAAAAAGCACACTTGGTTCATACAACATTGTTTTGCAGAGGAGCGATTGAATTGTCATTTGTTGGTTTAATTAATGATCACACACAATATTATGGCACACATACATTATATCATTCTATAATTTCTTAAGGGAAAATGTTAATGATGTGACGTAATGTGACACTGCTGCTAATGCAGACCGAAACACTTCACGTTTGTGGCCATCTGCTACGATGTTGCTCCCTTGAAAGATCTTTGATAAAACTGTGACGTGGTGGTTAATTGTCACCACCTTTCTTAGCCGTTTTTGATGTTTGAGTAAATGCGATTGTTTTCTTACTCAGGGGAGGGGAATATACCCGGTTTCTTGAAGACCCGGGGAAGTGTAAACTAAGCCATAATTCCAACATTTCTGGGTTCCTCTTGTCCAGTCCTTTCGATTGAGCTATCAGTCATTCGGTTTTGACTTTGCTAAGTACAGGAAATTAACGTTTGAAAATCCAAAATCGCCATATCTCCAGAATGGGTTTGGTGGAATAAATAAATCCATGCTCCTGATAGAGGTCAGGAGACACGTTAGGCACAGTCCTTCTCTAAGGTCAAGCACAGAGTCCCTGTTCATTAAGGCCGCTGGAAAGTGTGTGCCCAATATTGAGATTCACTTGCATTCTATGTGTTTCCTTTGTTTGTTTAAATTTTGTTGCAGACCCATTATGGCACCATGCACAGTCCCAGACGAATGCTACCCTTGTTGGATAGTGTTGTCCATATGGAGAATTCAACTGAATTCTGAGTTGACTTTCTTGACTTGATGTCAGCAGGAGCCGTCAGGACCAAAAGTGGTGTTCCTGTGAATGTAAAATAATATAAAAGTTAACAAGTGCTCCTGGCCAAAAAATGTTTTGTTTAACATGCCACAATAACATCACTTAAAACAATGCAGTGGTTGCAGGTAATCACTCAAAAACATTAAGCTATCAAAGTCAAAGCACACTTTATTGTCAACCAAACTCTGCAACAGTAGATTGCAAGAAGACTGAAATTGCGTTTCTCCAAACGTGCAATAACAAAGTTAAAAGTTAGACATAAAACCAAGATTTAACTATATTTAAGACTACGATGCATGATAAGAGACCCCCCCCCCCCCCACACACACACACACATAACCAAAGACCAATTACTCTATGCACATTCCCATGCAAAAATGTTTACAGACTTTCATCTCCATGCTGCTACTTTGCACCATGCACTTTTGCCTCATTGAACCTTGTTGACACTCATTACTATTGCACTCCAGCAAAACCTCAAGTACTTTCTGAAACGCTGACAGTCTAGAAATGTAATGTAAGCTCACAGTGTCTATGGTATGTTGCCTGTTATTATGTTAATGATATCTATTGCAGTCTACTGTTAATGTTATGTCTTATAATGCTTGATATCAATTTCACTTTGTCCTAGTGAGTTGTGATAAATACAGTTACATAACTTATTTACATGTCAAACTTTTAACCTTGTTGCTTATTTGGAGTTTGGAGAAAGACAATTTCAGTCTGCTTGCAATGTAACGTTAATGTTACTGTTGCAGAGTTTGGTTGACAATAAAGTTCGCTTTGACTTTGACAAACGATATATTGCTAGCAGTGGACAGTAATGTCAGTAACATAATGGCAGGGAACAGAACAGGCATTGTGAGCATACATTTTGTTGACTCTTGACACACAGTTAATTTCCACAATATATATCTTTAAAAGCCATAGTTCTACAATAAAGTCTAGTGCAACTGAGACATAAAGAGTCAACTCACCCTGCTGTCTGGGTACAGTCGAGGTTAGCATCCATCGTCATTCGTGTTCTGCAGCCAAGACTTGAGACCAAAAACCAAGATGAAGCGTCTGTCCACATTTTTACGATCGTCGAGAACACCTCGCTCCCCAGCACTGACTCCTAACCTTTCCGCTTGCTTCACTTGTTCCTCCATCAAGGCCAGAATAAGGGAAATCACTAACACCACAACAACGGGTTAGCTTCTCTGCCTTGTAACGTTAGCCTAGCCGCCTCCTTTGCAACGTAGCCAATTGAAAAATCTAACTTTACATCTTTGCCCGATATAAAATTAGTTAAGAACTCTCTTTGTTCTATCTTCAATTCCTTAATGTCTGGAATCTTAAACAGCATGGTTTCAATCGCTTCGTTGACTTCCGCCATGTTTCTTCTTCTCCAAATGACTACACAGCGTAGAGTCTTGACGTCGTCTCTTGCAACTCCCGCCCATACTGTCAATCTCCCCCTTCTGCTCGCTGATTGTCCTGATCAATTTCTGTTCGCAGAAAACGAGCCCAATGGAATCAAAGCCAGACAGAGTATGTAGCTTAAGACTTTTTAGCGGAAGTACGTAGGCAGGCAACGCCAGGCTAGGTGCACACCATCAGGCCTGTAAAGACTGGAGTTTGTCCAAAATATATCAAAATTCGAAATAAAATCATGTCCAGCTGCATAACAAAATTTTTTAAGCCAGTTATGGAGACTATAGAGCCTACTGAAGCGTTCTGATTGTCTAGAGTTAAAAGGAATCGGGCCAGACATAATGCAACGCTTCCCCAAACTTTCTATGGTGAAACATAGAGTTTCGAGTTCTGTCTGAAGTCTGATTGAACGTCTGGCCATGACATCATTCGTTCCCACGTGAACAATAACAATGTTGATAGTGGGGTGCCAGTCAAGGAGAGAGGGGATGAGCTTTAAAATATCAATAACTTTGCCACCAGATAGACAATAGGTGATTGCACTTGGAATAATCAATTGTCGAACAATAGAGTCACCAACAATTAAGATTTCTGGAGTGCAGCGAACGTTACAGTCGTAGTGCGTGGTTGTGTTTGATGGGAGTTGCAGACACTGAATGTTGTCAGCGTTAGCAGTGTTTGTGTTAACATTAGCTTTCGGGTACTCAGCGATTGAACTCGCCGAGTCTGGTGGTGAAAGTTGACAAGCAGGGTTACCCGGGCTAACAGTGTTAGCGACAGCTGCTGATGAGTGTAACGGACCAGGCAGAGGGGTAGACGAGCCATGAGGAGAGTGGTCTTCTGAAGTCATGGCACCCAGTGAGGTCTCTGAAGAAGAGACTCTGGGGCGTTTGTCTGGAGTCGGAGAGTCGTCGCTTGGAGACCTGTTCAGTTTGGAGGTAGCTTTGCGGGTTCCATGCAGTTTCGCCATGGCCGATGTTGGATCCCCAGGGACTGGAGCAGATGAGCACCGCACTGGACCAAGGCCATCAGGATGCCCAGGGATCAGCCAGAGGAGCAAAGGAATTAGAAAGCTCCAACTCCGGATCATCGCCACCACGGTTTTGGACAGGAGGAGGAGAGCATCGACTCCTGCCAGCAGGCACCGTGGTCCAGGTGGTGGAAGGGCCTGGAGCAGGATTTGGAAGTACATCCACTGTAGACGGCCCAGGTATCCAAGGCTCTATGGAGGTAAGCCTTGCACCAAGATCGGTTTGTTTCTGTAGGAGGACGGCGATCAGTTGCTCGATCGAGGATAGATCACCTCTGATCTCCGTTAGGACGGATGGGGTAACCATGTTGGTAATGTCAGATGAGCAGTCAATGTCCATAACATTAGCCCACTGTTGACATTTCTGAACTTACACTGGGTGACAGCCACCAAAAAGTGGTTTTAGGTGTAAACGCCAGTATAGGATTAACCGTGTTAAAAGACGGTTCAAGACAAAACAAAAAGCCGGTTTTAAGCGCCCAGAAGTCTGTCCATAGTCAGAGACCTCCACAAGGGCAACCCGGCTCCCAGGTGTCCAGAAACAAATGCTCAAGAGGGTTCTTTTGGAGAGAATGTGGAGGACAAAAAAAATGGTGATACCAAGGGCTTCTGTAAGGGGGTACATAGGAAGCAATGGTTAACATGATAAATAATTATTGTAAAATAAAATACTTGTAAAATGAACTGCCATTTTGCAAAATGGTGATTTTCTGACAGCTTTTCGAGTTGATACAATGGTGAAAAGTTTACAGATTATAGAATCCTTCTAACACGTGAGGGTCTGTTTGGAGTGACAACTGAGTGAACCAATGAGATACCAGAATTATCATCAGAATAAACTAAGCCTGGCACTTAGCCTGGTCAGGAGCAGGCTAGCTTCCAAGTGTAACCAGATGGTAAACTGCTAATGACTCCCTGCCAAAGAGATCTTTCAAAGAATTAGACTGAGGCTGAATTTACCAAAAATAGAAAAATATTTATTTTACATAGGCACTATTAAAAGGTTGAGGACCAGTCACAACATGTTGCAATAACACCGGTGCAGTAGGCTTGTAACCAATAACCAAAAACTAGTAGCACCCTCAATAAGAAAGGCATATATACAGCAGCTAGTGATTCACTTAATAAGAAAGGCATACACAGCAGCTAGTGACTTCACACAGTAAGAAAGGCATACACAGCAACCTCACACTAAAGGCCTAACCTACCCAGTGACCTATAGCCTACAGGAAATGATCCTGGTTCCCCAACTTTAAAGAGAAACACAATAAAAGAAAAGAAAAAGAAAAGAAATAAAGTGGTTGGAGGTATAACTATGTAATAGTACACAGGGGAAAAGTGGCAATTATCTGCACATTCGTTGTTTGGTGAACACTAAAAGAACACAAAACATATACAATAGTTAATCACTGTTAGACAGTCACACACTGCTCATTCTTTTGGTTTTAAAGTCCCCATTAACATCACATTTACAATGGCATGGTTTAACTTTTAATAATTGCCACACAGACTCAATAAATACCCTTATAAATACCCATTTCCTGTCTTAATAAAAAAAACATCTGCAATAAGGATGTAAATATAACATAACACTTTGTATATTTACGGAGTGCCATTGTGTCCTGTATGTTGTGTGTGTGTGTTGTGTGTGTGCAATATGAGTGTGCATGCTCATCGATGTAACTCGGAATGACTGCACATTCACGTCCCCAACCGCTCCGGTTGTACCGCTCTCATTCGCGAACCCTGACAGCGCAAGGTGGGGGCTTCACACCCGCCAGTATTCCCTTACACGGAAGCTACGAAGAGGAAAAGACAACTTAAGGAACTGTGCAATTATATGCTATGTGTAGCGGTCAACTAAAAGTAAAAAACCCAATTTCATTTGCCTCCACCATTTAGTCTGGAAACTAACGAATTGCTTTCGTTTGCTTCGTCCACCCAGGCGGACGGCCAAATCAGCGAACAGAGAATTCAAATGATGCATTCCAGTGCGTACCATACGTCATGGCCAAACAGTAGCGATTGGTTTAAGCCACGACCAAAGGGTAGTGATTGGTTTTATGCAGATAGTATCTGCCCACCGTCAATGACGGCAAAGCAAACGAATCTCAATCGTTCGTGTTCAGACGCTCTATGGATTGAAAAGAAATAAGCGTCTGATACATCAGGCTACTGTGTTGTTGCTCTGTGCTTGTAATCCTGAGAATACTAAAATCTACAATTGGAGGGACAATGCAATGCAAAACTGCAACAAATTTTAGCTCATTTTAACCCAAGTTCTTTCTAATGATTTTAACCTAAGGTTCAGACAAACACTAATTAAAATGACATTCACTATAATAAGTTAAAAACTGCCATATTCAACTATAGTTCCACATTTACATCTACATTATCTGCAAGACAAAATGCAAGAAAAACTATTTTCTAAAAGCTAAATAGCTTTATACACTGGTGAACATAGAAATGGACAGTTAGACTATGAAATATTAAGTCAAACCAGTTTCAACATGATCAACATGAAAAAATAACCCTATGAATAAAAATTTACTCTTTCCTTACCCTTTCCTGACCGTGCGCTTCTGCACTTCCTTCTTCCTGTTCAAACAGGAAGTCCATATTTTCATCTACAATAATATATTATAGCCTACCTTAACCCTTAGATGCATAAGCGGGGTCAAAAATGATTTCTTCAATATCTTTGCCATTGAGAATTTTTAGCATTCAATCTTCCATATATTCCTCAAATAGGTGGCCTTTGACATTCGGCCATTTGGATTTGTATGTATTTTTTATATTTTTCAAGTAATTGCATTTTTTATATCAATATCTCACTTCTGCATAGGCAGGGTCAAAATGACCCCAATCATGTTTTATGGAATTCCAAAGGTTAATCCTAGGACTGTAAGGACCTCAACTGTAATTACCAGTCCAATACAAGATAATTAATAAATGATTGGAATATTTTTGCAAAAATATATTTCTTAAAAAATATACACCAAAGAAGCCCTCCACAATACCATAGGAAATGAATGGGAGTCAATGGGGAATGCATGTTGCACCTTAGAAGGGCAGTGATGTAAAATGCTTTGTGCTCAAGTAAAAAGGAAAAAAAAGGATTTACAATCATACAAACAAGTTAATTGAGGAATTCATGGAGTCATGAATGCATAAATTCATTAATGGCAAAGATATTAAAGATACAGTATAAAATAATCCAGGTCGTTTGTCACCCATATTATGCGGTAAAGGATATACAGTATATAAAGTGACATAAACTTATGAATGATCATGCCAAATATTATTTTTTTTCTTTTGTTGACCAAAATATAATACAAACATAATCTTTGACAAAAAAAATATATAAAATTAATTTTAGAATCCATTAATTCTTATTGGGGTCATTTTTGACCCCAGTCATGCAGATACGTTGATGTGGTTGGTCATGCATCTAAGGGTTAATGCACTCTACATTTTCATGAAACAGACACAAAGATGTATATTGCTAATAGAAACTTTATTGTACATCCTCCTTTAAATAAAAATGACAAAACGGAAAAGTGCTGCTGTGCAAAATGACAAAAGGAAAAGTGCTGCTGTGCAAAATGACAAAACGGAAAAGTGCTGCTGTGCAAACTTTTGCTTTGTATTAGCAAAATAATAATGTGTAACGAAAATAGAAACATAATTTTCAGCATAGGTATTTTAAAAGATTCTAATATAGGTAGTGTTACACACACTGTAAAATATAAACAAAAAATGAAAACATTAGGAGGAAATGTTGAAGGGCAATTATTTAATATAACAGTAAATCCCAAACTTTTTAAACATTATTTTGAACTTTTTTAAACCATTATTGAGGAACACATCTCAGCTGGGTTTCCGCCATAAGTGGAAGAGCAGAGCCAGGGTGCTGAGAGCACTAGGTCTGATGTGGTTTCTGTTAAACTCTGGCATGTTATGGGTCAGGAACACATCTCAGCTAGGTTTCCGCCATTGGCTCTGCCAGGGTGTCTGGTATTCTGGCTGGGGTTACTTCCTTTTCCTCTACCGGGGGATCTGACACAAACTCCGGCATCAGTTGGATCTCCCCAGCTGCGGTTTCCACTGCCGGGGTGTCTGGCACAATATCTCGAGTCAGATGTATTTCCGCAGCTGGGTTTTCTGGCCTCAGGTCTGATGTGGTTTCTGTTAAACTCTGGCATGTCATAGGGTCAGGAACACATCTCAGCTGGGTTTCCGCCATTGGCTCTGCCAGGGTGTCTGGCAGAGTCAGGGTGTCTGGTGTTCTGGCCGGGGTTACTTCCTTTTCCTCTACTGGGGGATCTGACACAAACTCCGGAATCAGTTGGATCTCCCCAGATGCGGTTTCCACTGCTGGGGTGTCTGGCATAATCTGTCGTGTCAGATGTATTTCCGCAGTTGGGTTTTCTGGCCTCAGGTCTGATGTGGTTTCTGTTAAACTCTGGCATGTCATAGGATCAGGAACACATCTCAGCTGGGTTTCCGCCATTGGCTCTGCCAGGGTGCCTGGTAATCTGGCTGGGGTTACTTCCTTTTCCTCTACTGGGGGATCTGACACAAACTCCGGAATCAGTTGGATCTCCCCAGCTGCGGTTTCCACTGCCGGGGTGTCTGGCACAATATCTCGTGTCAGATGTATTTCCGCAGCTGGGTTTTCTGGCCTCAGGTCTGATGTGGTTTCTGTTAAACTCTGGCATGTCATAGGGTCAGGAACACATCTCAGCTGGGTTTCTGCCATTTGTGCTGTTGGGATGTCTTGCACAAAATCTGGCATCTCCTCAGTTGGAGTTTCAGCCCTTTGCTCTGGTTCATACTCTGGTGTCAGTTGTATGTCTGCAGCTGGGTTTTCTGTGATCACAGATTTTTGGAGATCAGCCTGTTCAGCAGCCTTTTTAAGATGAAAGTTTACAATGTTTTTTTTCAATTTCTCCACCAGTACAGCACATTTTGAAGGTGTATGTATCTTCATTTTTTTGGGGGGTGAGTCCTCCCCATCTTTTTCATCTTGATGTGAGAAACACAGTCTTTTTCTGGACCTTAATGGGGGTATTTCCTCCTCTTCTTCTCCTGAACTTTCCCCGACATTATCTCCTGGTTGATGACTTTGACGCCTCTCATCCAGTCTCCTCAATTCATCAGATGAGAGGGAGTCAGGATCAGACTCGTCATCATAAACAGGTTCCTCACCATCTGTCAAGTTCTTTGGGGTTTTGCTTAAAGACTGGTTGAACTTGAAAAAACCTTAGCCAAATATGGGGTCGAATCACGGATCAACTCAACACTTCTTCATTATCCTTCTTCTCATTTATTAAAATTAGCAGTAGATAGTGCAGTAGTGCAGTAGTGCAGTAGTGGATATAGGTTGAAAACCTTTACAAAGAAAACAAATCAAAATACAATACACAATTAGCCTATTTTAAATAAATAAACATAGCTACAATAGCCACCTAGCACAACACAGCACACGACAGCTAGCCTAGCATAAAATAGCATTTATAAGCTATCTAAGGCTAATTACCTATAAAGCTAAGCTAAAGGTCACAGCTAAGTTAGCAGCATGTAGCTTTTACTTCAAATTACCATTGGCAAACTTTACTTTTACACAGCAAACATCATTAATTTTACACAGCAAACAATCTTACCAGTGGCTTCCCCCAGGCTTTCTTTAAGCTCCCCAGTTCACCTTATTCTTGTTCACCAAGCAAAAACACACCAGCTCTATACATTACATGAACTCAGCACTTTACATGTGCTCCACTCTACATGTGCTTCACAAGAAAACAACAATGAGAACCTGTAGACTCAACTTCCTGAATAAGAACTAGTCAACATAAAAGTCCCAACCACACAGTTAACTTAAATAAAAGTCTCTTTTTCCTGTCTTTGGGAATTCTGACAGCACACCATCTGAGCTTGTTGATGAGGATTCCTCATCACTTTCATCCGCTGCCATCTTTAGGGCTTTAAGTCGTAATGTTCTTCTTTTAACCCCTGTCTTTTTGTCAGGAAGTAAAACATAAAATCGCTCGGCTGTCTGAGGATCGTGGCACATGCCTTTTGCCACTTCTCTTCTCTCTTTTTCAGAGAGGTATTTCTGGGCCTGAAAACCAAATAAACATGAGAGTCATGTGTTTTATAAATTGGTCCCTACATTGAAACAACATAATCTGACTTTCAACTCCAGAATGCATATAAATGATTCCCACTTCCAAATTCTTATCTACAACTACTGATTCCCACTTGCAAGTTCAAATGCATGGCCAAATCCCAACTTCCAAAATCTAATCTATGATCAGATTACATCTTCAAAACTGTACCCCATGGCCAGGAACTCAAATAGAATAGAATAGAATGGAATAGAATGGAATAGAATGCCTTTATTGTCACTAAACATATGTAACATTTTTACATTATACAGTGAACCCTCGCTATATCTTCACTTGGGTTAGGGTTAGGGTTAGGGTTAGGGTTAGGGTTAGGGTTAGGTTATAGGGATGAAATCGAGTGGTGGGACCCCTCCCAGGACTGTTTTTGACCATAGCTCCCGATAGGAAGGTCGTAGAGACCTAATTCCAACGTTGTTGGCTTCCTCTCGCCGATACCTTTCGATTGAGCTATGACTTGTCCGGTTTTGACTTTGCTACGTACGAAAAAACGTCGATTTTAACGTTAAAATCGCCATATCTCCGGAACGGAAGGTGCTAGAGACTTACTTTCAACTCTGGCGTGTTCCCCGCCCCCGATTTAGGGCAGGCGGATCACCTTTCCAAGTCTCTACGACCTTCCGTTCCCGAGATATGGTCGATTATATGTTTCCGAAGTTTTTCGAAAAAAATTCTAAGTCCAAAGGTGGTTTTAAGTCTAAGTTGGCTATGTAGGGGTACATATTAAAGGTCCCTGAGTCGATTGGGACATATTTTTTGTGACTTAGGGTTTCGACTTTGACTTTGGTTTTTACCTAGGGTTAGGGTTTCGACTTTGGTTTTCACCTAGGGTTAGGGTTTCGACTTGGGTTAGGGTTAGGGTTAGGTTTAGAATTATGGTTAGGGTAGGGGGTGAAAGGTTTGACGTGAGGTGCACAGGCCGATTGGTGTGTCTGGTCTCCCCCCCGGGGAACCAACTTAAACAAATATGAAAACAAAAGAATATATAGTTAAATAGGGAAATAAATAGGAAGGGGAGGGGGAGAGGGAATATACAGGCAACTAGGTCAACTTAAGTGCTATTAAAGTAAGAGATAAGTGCTATAACAAAGAAAGACCAAAACACAGCAAACTAAAAAGTAAATTATAAACAATTGAAAAATAATACAAAACAAAGTGCAAAAGCGCTGTCCAGTTGTGTATATTGTGGGTTGGGGGAGGATAAGAGAGGGGAAGAGAGGGTGTCTAAGATGGGGAGGGGTGGGTAAGATTGGTTATGAGTGGGTGTAGAGTGGACATACTAAATGGAGAAGTTTGAGATGACTATGTAATAACTGAGTTATAACTGTGTAATAGATGTTTATTAGTAAAATTGCGTGAAAATGACATTGAGGAAGCAACCAGGCTATTGTAAAGTGTTTTATTGAAAAAAAAAATTGTTTTTTGATGTTAAGGGGAGGATAAATAGGGTTAGGAAGAGGGAAAAGGGTGGAGGGTAGGGAGTAAATGTTAACAGGCCAGTGTAAGTGCTAGATAAGTTAGTAGTAAGTGCTAAGGTAAGTGCTGAAATTAATATAAGAGTCAAAGAAAAGTCTGAAAATTTAACAAAAGGTAAAGTGAAAAAACAAAACAAAAGATAAATGAAATTAAATTCAATCAAATCAAGAGTTAGTAGGGGACTGACCTATTAATGGGTAGGTAGGGGGTGGGGGGGGGGAAGACAGACAATAATATTAGAAACAAACAGATAAATAAAAAAAGGTAAATAAATAAATAAATAAATACATAATATAGTAATAATAATAAACATGATAATAATAATAATAAGAAGAAGAATATCAAAATTACAGGTTGGATGTGTGGAGTGTGGAAAAAAAAGGAGACTGCTTTGACATATTTTATTAATTCAACTTTTCATTTAGACCTGTGGGGTGGATGGTTTTTAGTTTTGTGATCCAAATTCTCTCTGCTCTCTTTCTTTGTGCAGTGGTCCAGCCTGGATTCCCTTCAAGGGCACAAATCCGCAGGTGGGTGATATCATGTGTTTGGAAGTGTATGATAAGGTACCTTTGGTATTTATTTTTCGGATGTAATAGAGGTGTTGTTTGAGGCGTGTCCTGAGTGTTTGACCTGTTTCTCCGATGTACAGTTTGTGGCAGAGTGTGCATGTAATAGCATAAACCAGATTTGGTGTGTCCAGGTCCAGGGGTGTGGCAGGTGCAGAGCAATGACTGTGGATGTTGTTGATGAATACCTGTTGGTGGAAGTGTTTGTTTTCTGGAGGAGTGGGGGGCCTAAGGTGTCGGGTGAAAGTGGTTCTGATGAGCAGATCTTTGAGATTTTTGTTGCGTCTGAATGCAGAAATGAGTGTAGATGACTGAAAGGGAGTGTGTGAGACCTGTAGTTGAGTGAAGTTATTGCGGAGTCTGTGGTGAAGATGTTTTGTGCCCAAGGAATATGTAGTGACTAGGGGAATGAGGTCAGGGTGGGAAGGTGGAGGGGGACTTCTGTTGAGTATGGAAGCGGTCTGAGGGGTGTCAGAGGGGTTATGGTTAGGGTTAGGATTAGAAGTGATGGTGTTGGATCTGGAGAGATGGAAGGTGGAAGGAGAGGGGTTAGGGTCAGGAATAGCCGTAGAGGTTGAGGGTGTAGGATTGGGATTAGGGTTAGGCATGGGTATGGTAGTCACAGGAGGTTCGGAGGGGTTAGGGTTAGGATGGAAGATGATGGTGTTAGACCTGGAGCGGATGAAGGTGGAAAGAGAGGGGTTAGGGTTAGGAGTAGAAGAAGAGGTTGAGGGTGTTGGATTGGGATTAGGGTTAGGCATGGGTATGGTAGTCACAGGAGGGTCAGAGGGGTTAGGGTTAGGATGGGAGATGATGGTGTTAGACCTGGAGGAGTTGGAAATAGAAAGAGAGGAGTTTGAGTGGTCCAAGGGGTTAGGGTTAGGATTGGGATAGAAGGTGATGGCGGTTGGATTGGAAGAACCAGAGGCAGAAGAGGATAGCCGAGTTCTGGGAGGAGAGGGTCTGGTGTGGTGGTTTCATGTGGTGGTGTATGGAGGTTGGTGTAGGTGTTTGGGGAGCGAGTAGGAGCAAGGCTGGCCAGGGTTTGGGACTTGATTTGACGGAGAAAGCGTTTAGAATAGTGACGTTTGCGTAAGGCTTTGAATAGCGTGTTGATAGCAGTATGTAGGTCATGAGGGAAGGAGCAGATGCGATGGAACCGGATGATTTGTGATTTGACTATGGCGCTGAATGTATGTTTGGGGTGGTAACTGTGTTTGTGTAGGAGAGAGTGTGTGTCAGTGGGTTTGAAGTAAACTTTAGTGCAAAGATGTTTCTGAGTGGAAGACAGGGGAGAAAAGAAAGTGGTGGTGTCTAAAAAGTTAACCTGGTCTGGATGGATTGTGGCTTTCAGCTTAATGGAAGGGTGGTGGGAATTGAGAGTTTGTACAAAGAGATCAAAGTCAGAAATGGAATGTGGCCATGCTCCTATGATGTCGTCTAGGTAACGGAAGTAAAATGAGGGTTGAAGGGGACATTTGGGAAGGGCAGCTTGCTCCCACTCGCTCATGTATATGTTTGCGTATGATGGTGCAAAACGTTGGCCCATGGCAGTCCCACAAGTCTGGAGGTAAAGTTTATTGTCAAAAAGGAAGTCGTTGTGTGTGAGGCAAATTTCAATGAGTTCTAGTAGAGTGGAGTCTGGTCTGGTGGGGTCCGGGTGTCTATGGAAGATATTTCGAACAGCTTGAAGGCCAGTTGGAGTGTGTATGTTTGTGTATAGACTGTCAACATCGAGGGTGAAGAGGTAGGTGGGTTGTGGGAATGCCATGGGCCGGATTTTTTCCAGGAAGTGGTAAGTGTCCTTGAGATAGGATGGATGAATGGTGGATAGTGGGTTGAGAAATGAGTCAATGTAAATGGATATGTTGTAGGTGGTGCTGTTGCAATCTGATACTATTGGTCTGCCAGGAGGAACCTCAAAGGGAATGGTCCATGATTCTGGGGCTTTGTGGATTTTGGGGAGAAGATAAAATTGGCGGGGTCGGGGGTTGTCAGGGCCATGTAAGAAAATTGATTGTTTGTGTGTGATGAAGTTGTCGTGGTAGAGGGATGAAACAAGGTGGCGGATTCTGGATTGGGCTTGGGGTTGAGTGGACTTTGCTATGGGAGTGTAATACCGGGTGTCATTGAGTTGTCTATTGGCTTCGGTGAGATACTGGTGAACATCCATGATGACTATTTTTGAACCTTTATCTGCTGGTTTGATAATGATGTTTTTGTTGGAGCTGAGTTGTTTGGTGGCTTGGGTTTCTGACTGTGTGAGGTTACTAGTGGTGGGGGGAGGGGGGTGTCTGAGGAACCTGTTGAGTGCAAACTGATCCTGTTGGATGTGTCTGAGGAGTTTAGGGTCTAGGTGTGAGGGATCTGGTTCCCAAGTGGAGGGGTAGGTAAAGGGTGTGGGGGTGTGGGTGTTGTCATCCTGAAAATATTCATGTAGCTTAAGGCGGCGGTGGTAGTTGTGAAGGTCCCTTTGAAGTTCCTCCTGGCGGATGTGGTGTGAGTGTGGAATGAAGGTTAGACCCCTCTCCAGTAGGGATCTTTGTGGTGTGGTGGGATGGAAAGATGTAGAAAGGTTGAGGATTAAGCTGTCTTCGTCAAGGGTAAGTCGGGGGGCTCTGTGGGTTGGGAGGGGCCAGGGGTGTGGGTGGATTCAGGTTAAATTTAGGTAGGTGCACCAGTGAGTGAAGATGGTTCTTGCAGTGCTAGGTGTCCAGTGAGTGTTGTCTGAGGTGCGGAAGGACGTGGCAGGAATGGGGGGAATGTTAGGGAAGTGTGAAGAGATGTATGAATTGTAATAGTGGAGGTTTTGCTGTTGTGACCAGGGTAGAAGAGGTGAGAAGTTAATGATTGGGATGTGAATGAGTGCATTGGGAAAGGTGGTGGATGCATGTCTGTAGAGTGCTGAGAGGTGTTTGGTCGTGTTTTCTGGGGATTTGTGCTCTTTGCTGTTGATACCCAGCGAGATGACGACCGACTGCACTTCAGGGTGGGGTTGTGTGACTTCCAGTAGTT
>JAODXP020005193.1:32500-40000 GCA_027497455.2 Sardinella longiceps | reverse complement strand
ACTTGGGTGATGGGATGGGGATGTAGGTGTGGGGTGAACTTGAAAGTGCTGGTGTAACTTGGGAGGGAGATGTGAGGGAGAGGGGGATTGTCCATTATCAATCAGGGATGTGGGGGTGGAAGTGGGGATGGGGATTCAGTCTTGCTGGGTCTCTGGCACCTCCTGGGTGTCTGGTACCAGCTGGGACTCTTGGTCCTGGGACTCTGAGTCCTGTGTCTCTGGTACCAGCTGGGACTCTTGGTCCTGGGACTCTGGCTCTGGGACTCTGGCTCTCTGGGACTCTCCCTCTGGCTCTTGGGACTCTCCCTCTGGCTGGGACTCTGGCTGCTGGGTCTCTGGCTGCTGGGACTCTGGCGGCTGGGACTCTGGCTGCTGGGACTCTGGCGGCTGGGACTCTGGCTGCTGGGACTCTGGCTGCTGGGGCTCCAGACGCCCCTCTGGCTCTGGCCTCTTCTTGGGCTGCCTGGCTGGAGGCTTGGTGCCAGGCTGCTGAGGCTTTTCTGGGGTGGGGACAAACACCCCCTTCCTCCGCAGCAACCGCCGGGCCCTGGCAGTCGATTTGGAGGGGCTCCACAAGACGTCCGTTGGCGATATTGGCAACCGCTTGCTGGGGCTAATCTGTAGCTGCTCGACTGCCACCACGGGCTTCCCTTTGGTCTTAACCGCCTTGGCCCCTTGGCCCCTTGGCCCCTTGACGGGTGACTCTGGCTCCGGCTCGCTGTCAGAGGCCACCTTGGCCTTCTTTTTCTTGGGGGTCTTCACAGGCGAGCTGTCAGAGTCAGACGGCGGGGCCTTCTGCTTGGGGGTCTCCGGCTGGGGCCTGGTGGGGGTGCTCTCCGCCACGGGTTGCCAGGCGGACCTCGGGGGGACCCGGGCCGTTCCTGGACCTCGTCGTCGTCATCGTCGTCGCCTTCCATCTGCCTCTGTGGAAAAACAAAGAAAGAAGGGTGGAGACAAAGGGTGAAAGCCCCCAACAGGGGAGGTACAGGTGGGTAGAGGTACAAACACTCGCCTGCATTTCTTCCAGCTCCTCCAGGAGTACCGAGCTGCCCGATTCCTGGTACGGAACGTCCTCGTCGTCCTCTGAGTCGGAGCTGCTGGTTTCTTTGGGCTGGGCCTGCTGGGCCTTGGTCTTGCCCTTGCCCTTGCCCTTGCCCGCCGCCGCCTCGGTCCCTTCCTCCGGACCGCCGTCTCGCCTGGGGTGCGCCACCCCCTCGGGCGCGATCTTAGATAGGCCCCTCTCCGTCGTCACCTCGTCAAACCTTTGACGCATCTCTCTGGACTGGGTCGCCGAGAGCGACAGAGCGTAAAACTTGTCGGCCGTCTCCGTCTCGTGGCACATGTAGACGGACATTTCTTTGCGGACCTCGGGGGCGTGCACCATTTTGGTGTATGCGCTGACGGCGGTCCGGATGTCTGTGAAGGTGGGGCTGCCCGGGAGGCCCATCTCCCTCCAGGCGTTCCTCATTAAGGTATTCAAGTCTTTGCATGGCCCTCCCCCCCGGTGAAGAAGACCAGGTTGGTCTGGGGGGGCGGCTTGGCCGTTCCTCGGAGGGAGACCCAGGCGCGGAACCACTCAAATTCCTCCGGCCAAAGGAAGAGCTGCGCCGCCCCGAACGCTCGGTTGGTCTTGTGTTCGTCTACCTGCGGAGAGAGAGAAGAGAGAACAGAGGTGTGAGTGGAGGCAGAGAGAGGGGGTCGGGAAGAGATGGGAGGTGGGTGTGGGAAGGAAGGACACTCACGTTGATGATGTACCCCTGCTCCCTGCAGCCCAGCTTCTCCGCCTCCTGGAACTCTTTGAGTTCCATGTTGCAGATGACCCCTGGCCTGTGGCCGTACAGGGAGGCCACGAAGCATCCCAGGTAACCGTAGAGGCGCTGCCTGTGCGTGATACAGTTATCCTGCTTGAGAGTTTCTGTAAAAGAGAGAGACAGGGAAAGGTTAGAGACGGGCCTTCGCTCCCTCGGGCAAGCTTCCACCCAAAGGCCGACCCACACTTACCGAGAATCTGGGGGATTTTCTTACGGCTGCCCTCCCGGCACCTCTTCAGAACTTCCGGCTCCACCAACCTCGCCATCTTGACTCTTTTGACCCTCATTTGGTGGAGGGTCACCTTCTTTCGCAATTCCTTGGTCATCACCCGGATGACCCCCGTGATTTGTGCCTGCGACAGCCTCGCCAGCTTTGGCTTCGTCTCTTTAAAGTACGCCATAAATTGGTGACTGTTCCTCAGGTAGAAATTTGCCGTCGTGACGGCCCTGTTACCAGTTTGGAGCCTCCGCACCCATCTGCAAAACACAAAGACAATCGCACGGTTAGTCACCGACAAGCACCCATCTCCTGCAAGAAAAAAGTTAGATACCGGCTAATCCGACTTACCTTCTGATCCCCTCCGGGTCATCCAGGAAGAGCCAGTTCCAGAGGTCCTTTTTTCCGTGGCTCAAGTAGTACAGGAACGACCGGACCCGGCTGACCTTGGACAGGGCTGTCTCATACTGCCGGCCCACCGTGGCGGAGCCGGCCTGGAACCTCAGATATTCTTGCAAGTACTCTTCCATACTCGCCGGGAATATGATGAGGCTCTTCCCCACCCCTCTAGTACCTCTACATAATCGTGAGGCTCTGGGCCGGTGGAGGTCCCCGGCTGGGGCTCTGACTCGGCAGGGGGAGGCTGGCTCTTGGACCCGGAGGGGGCCTTGGGACCGGAGTGCGGGGCTGGCTGGGGCTTGGCGGCGGAGGGTGGCTTTGAACCGGAGGTCTGGGAGGTCTGGGAGGGCCGGGAGGGCTGAGGTGTCTTGGAGCGAGAGGCGGAGGGCTGGGCTGCAGGATGCTTGGCTACGTACGGGGCTGCGGGGCTGGAGAGAGATGGGCCGGAGGGCTGGGCGGGCTGGGCGGGCTGGGCGGGCTGGTCTGGCTGGGCGGGCGGGGCCTTGGAGCCAGAGGGGGTCTTGGAGCCAGAGGGAGTCTCGGGGCCAGAGGGCTGAGTCTCGGGCTGTTGTTCGTAGTCGGGATCCCCAGGTTGGCCCTCCAGGGCCGGCATGTCCTCAAAGATGTCATCATCGTCGACGGGGGGCACGTCCTCCTCTTCTGCTGGGGTGGTGGTGGGCTGCTGGGTCTCTTGCTGGGACTCCTCGGAGTCGCTGGAGACGTCTCCCTCCACCTGCTGCTCTCCTTGGATAGGTTGTCCTGGCTGAAAAAGAAAGAAAATAGTGTTAGAAAGAAAAGAGTGTTGGCTACCTTCTCAGAGATCCAATGGGTGCAAAGGGTGTTGGAGTGCTGTACCACTTACCTGTACGCGCCTGAGCCGGCGGATCAAGTTCCGGCACTGTCGCCGGCTGCCTT
Source organism: Sardinella longiceps (assembly GCA_027497455.2). NCBI lineage: Eukaryota > Metazoa > Chordata > Actinopteri > Clupeiformes > Clupeidae > Sardinella > Sardinella longiceps. Next base: position 36,658 of record JAODXP020005193.1, on the reverse strand, counting down.
CCAGCTCTCTGGCCAGCTTCTTCAGCTCGAACTTGAGAGACTTGTTCTCCCTCTTCAGTGTGGGGCAGACGGGGCACATGTCGGCGCCTTCCTCTTCCTCTGCTTCCAGGCTAGAGGTGCTCTGTTTTCCGGGTCTTGTTTTCGGCGGCTTTGCGGTCCCCCTCATCTCCACCCAGTTCTTAAACCATTGGAACTCGTCTGCATTCTAGACCATAATATTAGTTTAGTATTCTGATGGGCAGATGGTTGTCTACTCCTTTTTAGTTCGCTGAAAGAGTTTGTTTTATTTGAGATGGATATCTCAGGAGGGGGCTGATAGTTGTGAGTGATAGTTTGGGCTTCCAAATGCTCATTCTATCTTTGCAACTGTAATGCCTCGAGCTGAGTACGCCATTGAAGCTTCGTAGATATTTATTTATTTTTATTTTGCTTTCGTGATTAGTAATTAGTGAGTGTAGTTGGACACCATTTGCCCATCAGATGCTTTTTGAAAAGTAATGTTTGGTCAAATCAGATCAGTATCTGTATATGAAAGTAAGTTTCAAATTACACTCTGTTCAGTGTTTACTTACCACATCAATGGTTAGTCATATTTTCGAGATCCAGACATTGACCGTTGACTACAAGCTACATCATCAACGTTAACAAACCACATCATCAATGTGATCTCTTTGTAGTCGGCTTTTTCCTCTTTAGTGTTTAGGTGAGACTATATAGTTTAGCCTATGTTGTCATTCAAATGCAAACAATTACTACAATTAAATTATGCATATTTCAATAGAAAAAATAAACCTGACAAATGTGACAGCCCATGACATTAAAAACAGAATTAAATAGTTTAAATGAAAAAAAAAATGTGAATCTGAATCTGAAAAACCAGCAGCCGCCACTGTTCCCTACCCACCACTGGTTATGAACTAGAACTAGAACTTCCCTACCCACCACTGGTTATGAGGGCTATCAGCAAGCACACAAGACTAGAAATTCCCCACCCACCACTGGTTATGAACTAGAACTAGAACTTCCCTACCCACCACTGGTTATGAGGGCTATCAGCAAGCACACAAGACTAGAAATTCCCCACCCACCACTGGTTATGAACTAGAACTAGAACTTCCCTACCCACCACTGGTTATGAGGGCTATCAGCAAGCACACAAGACTAGAAATTCCCCACCCACCACTGGTTATGAACTAGAACTAGAACTTCCCTATCCACCACTGGCTATGAGGGCTATCAGCAAGCACACAAGACTAGAAATTCCCCACCCACCTTTGAGACCAGGGCTATCAGCAGGCAGGTTTGAAACCTGGTTGTAGTCAAGTCAAGTCAAGTCTGGCTCCGCACACCTGGCAGCACTGAGTCTCTTTTTTTGGTTGATGGGACACGTGTCACTGGGTCTACTGTTCAAGAGCCTGGAGCCTGGTGTGAGATGTTGGATATCGACATTAAACTCCAGAGGAACCTCTGGAGGCACCTAATTCTACTACTGTTCAAGAGCCTGGAGTATACTGATGTGTGAGATGTTGGATATCGACATCAAACTCCAGAGGAACCTCTGGAGGCACCTAATTCTACTACTGTTCAAGAGCCTGGAGTATACTGATGTGTGAGATGTTGGATGAATCCACATCAAATTGTTGTGGAACCTCTGGAGGCACCTAATTCTACTACTGGTCAAGAGCCTGGAGTATACTGATGTGTGAGATGTTGGAGGAATCGACGTCGAATTCCAGAGGAACCTCTGGAGGCACCTACTTCAGGTAATTGGATCGGACAAACCACATCGTCCAAGCCGTCCAACAACAGAGCAGAATTGTTGTGGAACCTCAGGAGGCACCTAATTCTACTACTGGTCAAGAGCCTGGAGTATACTGATGTGTGAGATGTTGCAGGAAACCTGCTTCTGAGAGCTCTCTCCCTCCATTGCCATTGATGAGCAGTGAAACTTGGCTACATCTTCCCTACCCGCCTTAGTTACCAAAGTAAGTGTGTGTGTCTTTGTTTGTATGTTTGTGTGTGTGTGTGTGTGTGTGTGTGTGTTTGCTTGTATAGTGTGCTGGGCGATGATTAGACTTCTATCTCTGAGTCTGTTTGTGGATCAGAAGCGGCCAATGTAAATATTGTCTGTAGTGTGTTTGTGTGTGTGTGTGTGTGTGTGTGTGTGTGTGTGTAGTTGGTGGGGGGGTGGTTGAACCAAGTAGTAGCCAAGGCCAAGTGTTTTAATATCTTACTCTCTGTCATCATCTGTGTGTGTGTGTATGTGTGTGTGTTTGTGTGTATGTGTGTATCAATTGTATAAGACCAAGTTTTAACGTGTCCGCTTTTCAGCATATATATTAATCCCTGCCTTTCTGCCTGTGTTTAGTTGCCCTCTGGGGGAAAAGTACCTGCAGAGCCAGCAGGAGGCGCCAATGACATGCAATCCACTTGTGCTGGATTAATAGATGGCTTGGATAGTACCAAGCAGTCAAATCTGGGAGGACAACTGCCTGCAGGACCAGCAAAGGAGCTGGTCAATGATATGCAATCCAGTTGTGCTGGGATTAGATTACTCAAGTACCAACCAGCAAAGGATCAGTGGTCAATGATATGCAATCCAGTTGTGCTGGGATTAGATTACTCAAGTACCAACCAGCAAAGGATCAGTGGTCAATGATATGCAATCCAGTTGTGCTGGGATTAGATTACTCTAGTCGCAAGCAGACACATTTTTTCAAGCACACTTCTCAGAGTGTGTGTTTATCTGTGCTTCTCTACCTGTCTGTAGAAGCCCTTAGGCAGTGGATGGGCAGATAGAGCTTCTGTGGGCACTTGGGCATCTTGGCAAACAGCCTCTATGGGCACTGGCCAGGGGTGGTGAGCAACATGTACGACACAGGGCAAGGGCAACATGTACAACACACAAGTGAGGGACACTGAGGTGCTCGGATGCAGAAACTCTCTGATTCCTTCGACTGACAAGTTCTGTTGCTGCTCTTCAGTCAAATAGTCTCTTTAGTCACATGTGTATGGAAAAGCAGTAACCTATTCTACCACAAGAGCTGCTTAGGATGAAGGTTGGATGCCAGTGTCTGCAATTGGGTCAACCCCCCATCAATCAACCTGAAGGGCCCTTTGATTGGAGGAGGGAAGCTTTTGAGCACTGGGCAGCCCAATCAGTCAGGAGGTGGCAGCAAAGTAAGAGGGGTCAATCAGTTAGGAGGAACCAATTAGCCAGAAGGAGTCACAGAAGTAGGAGGAGTCAGAGCAGCAGGCCGACAGTAAGGACTCAGAGATGTGAGGAGTCAGAGATGCAGAAATAACCCCACAGACTCTGTGCATGGACTCTCACACAAACACACACGTTCACACACATGTTCAGCTCCCTCTTCCAGCTACCTGGTCACGTTCAGTCCCCACGTCTCTCTCCTCTTTACCCAGACATTTACTCAGTCCTTTCAGCCCTTAATTAATGTTCATGAAAGCTCCTTAAATGTGTCAAATGTGTTGTTGAAACTCAGAAATGGACTTGCAAAAATGACAAAGACAATGTTCTGAAGGTCGTGTAGAACCTGATCTTCTTTCTCTGTTTGGACCTCAAACACTCAGTGAAGTAGCCTTAGACCCAAATGTGTTGTTGAAACTCAGAAATGAACTTGCAAAAATGACAAAGACAATGTTCTGAAGGTCGTGTAGAACCTGATCTTCTTTCTCTGTTTGGACCTCAAACACTCAGTGAAGTAGCCTTAGACCCAAACGCCTCCTTTAGGACCTCATCTCCTCCAGAACACCGGACCTAAAACGCCTCCTTTAGAACCTCATCTCCTCCAGAACACCGGACCTAAAACGCCTCCTTTAGGACTTCATCTCCTCCAGAACACCGGACCTAAAACGCCTCCTTTAGGACTTCATCTCCTCCAGAACACCGGACCTAAAACGCCTCCTTTAGGACTTCATCTCCTCCAGAACACCGGACATAAAATGCCTCCTTTAGGACTTCATCTCCTCCAGAACACCGGACCTGATACGCCTCCTTTGGGCTGAGGGCAGACAACTGTCTGTCTTACTGAACATGCTTCTACGGCTACATCTCGACCCCCCGTGGTCAGTTGTTACAGGCACCGTCCAGGTGTGGTCGAGACGTTATGGGCACCGTCCAGGTGTGGTCAGACGTTA
>JAODXP020005193.1:15000-22500 GCA_027497455.2 Sardinella longiceps | reverse complement strand
AGAACTTCCCTACCCACCACTGGTTATGAACTAGAACTAGAACTTCCCTACCCACCACTGGTTATGAACTAGAACTAGAACTTCCCTACCCACCACTGGTTATGAGGGCTATCAGCAAGCATGCAAGACTAGAACTTCCCTACCCACCACTGGTTATGAACTAGAACTAGAACTACCCTACCCACCACTGGTTATGAACTAGAACTTCCCTACCCACCACTGGTTATGAGGGCTATCAGCAAGCACACAAGACTAGAAATTCCCCACCCACCACTGGTTATGAACTAGAACTAGAACTTCCCTACCCACCACTGGTTATGAGGGCTATCAGCAAGCACACAAGACTAGAAATTCCCCACCCACCACTGGTTATGAACTAGAACTAGAACTTCCCTACCCACCACTGGTTATGAGGGCTATCAGCAAGCACACAAGACTAGAAATTCCCCACCCACCTTTGACACCAGGGCTATCAGCAGGCAGGTTTGAAACCTGGTTGTAGTCAAGTCAAGTCAAGTCTAGCTCCGCACACCTGGCAGCACTGAGTCTCTTTTTTTGGTTGATGGGACACGTGTCACTGGGTCTACTGTTCAAGAGCCTGGAGCCTGGTGTGAGATGTTGGATATCGACATCAAACTCCAGAGGAACCTCAGGAGGCACCTAATTCTACTACTGTTCAAGAGCCTGGAGTATACTGATGTGTGAGATGTTGAATGAATCAACGTCGTACTCCTCTGGACCTCTGGAGGCACCTAATCTACTACTGTTCAAGAGCCTGGAGTATACTGATGTGTGAGATGTTGGATGTTGGCCGTGTCCACGTCAAATTCTAGAGGCACCTAATTTGGGTAATTGGATCAGACAGACCACATCCTCCAAGCCGTCCAACAAGAGAGCAGCAAGTTTGGATGGATCCCTCTTCATCAGAGACCTGCTTCTGAGAGCTCTCTCCCTCCATTGCCATTGATGAGCAGACACACCTGACTGCATCTTCCCTACCCGCCTTATTAAGGTGATTACAGGAGTTAATAAATGATAGAACGTTTCCTAGCAGGCAGGACCGGAGCTCCATCGTCCAACCGGGGATCACCGAAGAGGAGGAGGGACCATGGAAGCACAGATTGGTGAGTGTGTGTGTGTGTGTGTGTGTGTGTGTGTGTGTGTGTGTGTGTGTGTGTGTGTGTGTGTGTGTCTGTGAACCAAGTAGCCAAGGCCAAGTGTTAACATGCCTGTTTCTCAGAACATGTATTAATCTCTGCCTCTCTGTCTGTGTTCAGATGCCCACTGGGAGAGAAAACTGTCAGGCCACTTCTGTGCTGTTGTGGTCACCAGGAGGTGGTCAATGACATGCAATCCAGTTGTGCTGGGGGTGGTGAACAACATGTACAACACACAAGTGAAGGAGGAGCTCGGCTGCGTCCACTCCCTGCTCTGGCCCGTCCACTCTTCCTCTCTTCTGATTGGGCAGCCAGTCAGTCCAAGACGTCAGATCTGCAGCTTCAAGGGCATGAAGGAAGGAAGCGCATGGCTGCAATCTGTACCCGACTAGAGCCTTCAGAGGGACTTGGACAAGACTGTTGATCAGCGCTGCGTTTGCTGCAGTAGACTGGAATCCACATCACACATCCTGGAGACGTGCAAAGGTACGAGAGATTTCAAGATCCAGAGATCATCCCTCCATCTCTTTTCCTCTATCCTTCTGTCCTTTTTCTCTATCCCTCTCTCTTTTCCTCTATCCTTCTCTCTCTTTTCCTCTATCCTTCTGTCTCTTTTCCTCTATCCTTCTGTCTCTTTTCCTCTATCCCTCCATCTCTTCTCCTCTATCCTTCTGTCTCTTTTCCTCTATCCCTCTCTCTCTTTTCCTCTATCCCTCTCTCTCTTTTCCTCTATCCCTCCATCTCTTTTCCTCTATCCTTCTGTCTCTTTTCCTCTATCCCTCCATCTCTTTTCCTCTATCCCTCTTTCTTTTCCTCTATCCTTCTGTCTCTTTTCCTCTATCCCTTTGTCTCTTTTCCTCTATCCCTCTGTCTCTTTTCCTCTATCCCTCTCTCTCTTTTCCTCTATCCCTCCATCTCTCCTCCTCTCTGATTCCCTCTGTTCTCTCCTCCTCTCTTTCCCCAGACTGCTAAGAAGAAGAGAAGAAGAAACTGGTCCCAGAGGTGCAGCTGAACCCCACAGCTGACCTGAGACTCACCAGCCCAGACAAGAAGCTCCAACATCAGCCAATCAGCCAGCAGGAGTCAGAGAAGTAGGAGGAGCCAATCAGCCAGCAGGAGTCAGAGAAGTGGGAGGAGCCAATCAGCTAGGAGGAGCCAATCAGCCAGCAGGAGTCAGAGAAGTGGGAGGAGCTAATCAGCTAGGAGGAGCCAATCAGACAGTCAGAGCAGCAGGCCGACAGAAAGGATTTAGACTCAGAGATGTGAGGAGTCAGAGATGCAGGAATAACCCCACAGACTCTGTGCATGGACTCTCACACAAACACACACGTTCACTCATTAAAGACTTTAAACATGAACTTTCACACACCCACTTCACACACATGTTCAACCCCTGTTCAGTCCCCTTTTCAACACCCCAGTGTTCATTCCCTCTTCAGCTCCTCTTCAGCTCCAGCTACCTGGTCAAGTTCAGTCACCACATCTCTCCCATTACCCCATTTACATTAACCCTAAGTCCTACCACCTCCAGTCCTCCCACCTCCATTCCTCCACCCCAGTCCTCTCAGCCCCAGTCCTCTCAGCCCCAGTCCTCCACCCAGTCCTCCCACCCCCAGTCCTCCACCCAGTCCAGTCCTCCCACCCCCAGTCCTCCACCCAGTCCAGTCCTCCCACCCCCAGTCCTCCACCCAGTCCTCTACCCAGTCCTCTACCCCAGTCCTCCACCCAGTCCTCCACCCAGTCCTCTACCCCTGTCCTCTACCCCAGTCCTCCCACCCCCAGTCCTCTCAGCCTCTTATTAATGTTCATAAAGTCCTTAAATGTGTCAAATGTGTTGAAATCTGTTGTTGAAACCTCTGGCCTGCTGTGACAGGATGATGGGCTTGCAAAAATGACAAGGACGATGATGTTGACATCTGTGTAGAACCTGATTTTCTTTCTCTGTTTGGATCTCAAACACGCAGTGAAGTAGCGTAACACCACAGACCCAAACGCCTCCACCACATCTCCAGAACACTGGACCCAAACTCCTCCTGTAGGACCTCATCTTCTCCAGAACTTTGGACCATGGCCCAGCCCTGGCCTCATTTAATTGCAATTTAATTGCATTGTCCTCATCAGCCTCCATATGGCTTGCATGTAATGCCTGTAAACTTACTCTACCCCCTCCTCTCCTCTCATCTTCCTCTCCTCTCCTCTTTCCTCTCCTCCTCCTCTCCTCTCCTCTCCTCTTTTCTTCTCTCTCTCCTCTCTTCTCCTCTTTTCTCCTCTCCTCTCCTCTCTTCTCCTCTTTTCTCCTCTCCTCTCCTCTCCTCCTCTCTCCACCTCTGGGCTGCACAACCTGCCAATCTGGACATCCGTGACCTGATCATCCTGAAGATATGAGACAAGTGACTATGCAAACATATTGCGCTGAGGGCAGACAAGTGTCTGTCTAACCGAACACACTTCTATGGCTACTTCTGGGCCCTCGTGGTCAGTCGTTACAAGCCCCGTCCAGGTGTGGTCAGACGTTACGGGCCCCGTCCAGGTGTGGTCAGACGTTATGAGCACCGTCCAGGTGTGGTCTCCAACATGCTGCTGCAGCAGGTGGAGGAGCTGGAGGGGGACATCACTAATGTAAGTCTGTGTGTGTGTGTGTGTGTGTGTGTGTGTGTGCACTCTACAGTCCAATGTTGTACAGATGCAAAATATTTATAAATATAATGCAGATGTGATGAAGTCTGGAAGTGATGATTTAACCTCAGCCTTTGAGTCTGTTTAAGGACTCTGATATGAACTATTATTCTGATCCCAGACACATTTAATATGGAGAAATGAACATTAAAAAATGGGGTGTGTGTGTGTGTGTGTGTGTTTGTTTGTGTGAAGTGATGATTTGTCTCTGGCTTGGAGTGCTATTTGACACTGACAGTTTACTATTGTCTGATCACACACACACAGAACTGAGGCAACAAGTAGCTATGTAACATTTGGAATATAACTGTGTGTGTGTGTGTGTGTGTGTGTGTGTGTGTCTTTCTGCAACAGATCCAGAAGAGTGTGTGTGACATGGAGGGCTGCTGTTGAGGATATGTCCATGGTTGCTGAAGAGCACCAGGTTAGAGTGAATGGTGAAAATGGCCGCATAATTGTGGTGACAGATTTCCGTACCTGTCGGAGGGAGAGCTTCAAGAAAAATACAACAGGGAGCCGGCAGCCCGCTTACAGCTGTTTGGATTCCGCCTGTGTGCCGTCTGTCTGTTAACTTCCTTTACTCTCTGTGTTTTTCAGACATTGCAGCAAGGGTGGTGCGGTATCGACGCTGAAAGGGCAGCGTGGTCAGAGGACCAATCTGAGGGGCCAGAGGATGAACGGGTGCCAGATAACGAGGACGAAGAATCTGAGAGCCAAGACTTCAAGGACTTGGACACTTCGTCCTCCGCTTCACCACAGAGTTCTTCCCCACAGCCCAGTCCCATCAATTCCAATCACTCACATCCTCACAATCTCTTTCTCTAGTTCTGTTGTTCACGTTCTCAGAGCACTTTATCCTCCACCTACATCCCCCCCCCACAGCCCAGTCCCATCAATCACATCCTCACTCACATCCTCACAATCTCCCTCCCGCCTTGTTAGAGCACTTTAAACCTTTTGTTCATCCCCCACAGTTCAGCCCACACTCGGACCCCAGTTGCAAAAGCCCCTGTCCCTCAGACCTGTACAATCTCTCTCCCACCTTCTTATGGAACTCTAAACCCCTTATTCTCCCCCACGAGGCTGCAGTCAGGGAGCTGGGTGGTCAACACGGTCACACCAACTGCTATCTGAGGAACACCCTCCAGTTCATGAAGTATTTTAAGGACACTCTGCGGTCCAAATGACTGGCATCATGGGTCTTGCAGAAGAGGCTGGCGAATAGAGCTGAGAAAGAAAGTCACGCTGCACTACATGTGGGTGAAGCGAGTCAAGATGTCCTGACACATCGACCCTGAGGTGCTCTGAACATGCGGGTAGCTCAGCCAACATCAAATTCTGCATCTCCTGGTTGCATATGGATTAACCTTTGAGTGTAGTTGTGCCAGGGGAGCACACACACACACACACACCTGTCTCTAAACTTCATGGAGCTGAAGGAGTACCAGGATGTGGAGCAGAGCAGCAGGGCTGTGTTGATCAGGGCTACATCACCAGTGTGAGTGCCCTTCCTTCCCACACCACCACATCTCTCTCCCACTGCCGCTCTCTCTGTCCTCACTCACAGCTTACAGCTGTTTGGATTCCACTGCCGTTATCCTCCTTTACACTCAATGAGCAGAGCAGCAGGGCTGTGTTGATCAGGGCTACATCACCAGTGTGAGTGTCCTTCCCAAACCACATCTCTCTCCTACTCTTCTCTGCCTTAACTCACAGCTCTACTCTCTTCCCTCTCTTAGCCTCTGATTCACCTCACAGTTCATTCCCTCCCCAAACTCCAGTTCAATCAATCCCAATCATCCACGTCCTCACAATCTCCTTCTCACATTCTCACGACGTCAGAGCACTTTATCCTTTTCCTACACCTCCCTCCTCCCTCCCCTCTCCTCCCCACAGTTCCATCAATCCCAGTCACCCACATCCTCACATCCATCTCCCTCCCACCTTCTCATAGCACTTTAACCCCTTTATTGTCCCCCACAGTTCAGCTCTCTCTCCACACCCCAGTTTAATGAGCCTCTATTCCTCAGAACTTTCTCTATTACATTCTCAGAATGCTTTATCCCCCTCCTATATTCCACCCCCAGTTCTGTTAGTCCTCTCCTTCAGACCCACACAATCCCCCCCCACCCCCAACTTTACCCTCCTCCTATGTCCCCCTCCCCCAGACCCACACAATCTCCCCCCACCCCCAACTTTACCCCCCTCCTATGTCCCCCCAACTTCAGCAATGTTTGTGTGTTAAACGTTTAAGGGACACCCTCACTAGTCCAGGGAATTGGACACCAGTCAGCATCGGCTCCATGCTTCTTCAGGTATACTCCAGGCTATTGAGCGGCAGACTTATAGTCCCATCCACCAGTGACAGCGTGGACTCATAGGTTACGAGGAACAAGACCCAGCTTTGGGCGACATTGCAAATGCATTCAATGCTGTAACACAGGGTTAGGGAACCTATGGCTCGGGAGCCAGATGTGGCTCTTTTGATGGTTGTATCTGGCTCACAGACAAATCTTTAATAAAAAGAATGATAACATTAAAAATGAAAAATATTAGGCCTATCTCAATCCATTCATCTATCTATTTCAGTCCAAGGTGACTGGAATAGCAATTGTGAGAAATGGAAAGCCATTCACAGATGAGGATTATGCCAAAACACTCTTTTTCTGTACTTTTTGATTACTTTCCGAATAAAGAGAAGATAAATGAATGAATAAAAGACCTGTATATTGTATGGATCTCATGGAAATTAATTTTAAAATAAGTGCCATTCATGGCTCTCTCAGCCAAGGTTCCGACCCCTGCTGTAACACATCTACACCTTTACAATGCCTTGTCCAGTAGAGGGATGGACTCACATGTCATTGAGTGTGTCCAACAGTCATACACTGGGGTCACGACTTAGATTGTATGTGGTCCTGAAGCCTTGGAGCCCATTACCGCCATGAGGGGGGGGTGGGAGGGGCAGTGGTGTAGGGGGAATGACCTCAGATATCTGGGATGTATCAAGGCTCGGGCCAAGTGGACTGGCCAGGAGCTTAGCAAGGGAGTTATTAGGCATCCCTGGTACTGTTTCTGACTGTGGCCATGTCCACTTCTTTTTTTTTCTTCAAACTGATGGACAGTGATTGTTATTTTCCATGTCTTCAGCATTGTAAAAAGTGTTATAATTCTCTCTTCCTGCTCCTCCCCTCTCTCCCCCCTGCTCTATGCTCATGCTGGTGTTGTCTAAGCCACTGAGAGCCTCTGTGTCCGTCCCATCTGGCTGTGCATGCAGATATTAAGCCAACTGGTCTCCGCAGGCTCAGTAGACCGGCTGATCAGGGGTTTGGGGAGAGAGTGGCCGGGTCTCCCCAAGATGACGGACTGTAGCGCCCTCACCAGTCAGGGGAACTGGACTGAACTGGACACCAGTCACCATTGGCTCCATGCCTCTCCAGCTATACTCCAGGCTGTTGAGCAGCAGACTAAGTTACACACGTCCCATCTACCAGCGGTAACGTGGCTTCAGAAGTGCTCCTGGGTTACGTGGAACAAAGCCCAGAGGGGAACGCTACACAACTTTTTGATGCCTTGTCCAGTTCCAGCCCATTACCGTCACAAGTGTGTGTGTGTGTGTGTGTGGTGTGTGTGTGTGGTGTGTGGTGTGTGTGTGTGTGTGTGTGTG
>JAODXP020005193.1:0-10000 GCA_027497455.2 Sardinella longiceps | reverse complement strand
AGGCTTTTTATTGCCAAACACACACATAAATAAGATAAATAACACATCACAAAACAGTCCAAAAAGTGCAAAGTGAACATGGGAGGGAGATGTGAGGGAGTAAAGTGCAGAACTTGGGTGATGGGATGGGGATGTAGGTGTGGGGTGAACTTGAAAGTGCTGGTGTAACTTGGGAGGGAGATGTGAGGGAGAGGGGATTGTCCATTATCAATCAGGGATGTGGGGGTGGAAGTGGGGATGGGGATTCAGTCTTGCTGGGTCTCTGGCACCTCCTGGGTGTCTGGTACCAGCTGGGACTCTTGGTCCTGGGACTCTGAGTCCTGTGTCTCTGGTACCAGCTGGGACTCTTGGTCCTGGGACTCTGGCTCTGGGACTCTGGCTCTCTGGGACTCTCCCTCTGGCTCTTGGGACTCTCCCTCTGGCTGGGACTCTGGCTGCTGGGTCTCTGGCTGCTGGGACTTGGGCTGGGACTCTGGCTGCTGGGACTCTGGCGGCTGGGACTCTGGCTGCTGGGACTCTGGCTGCTGGGGCTCCAGACGCCCCTCTGGCTCTGGCCTCTTCTTGGGCTGCCTGGCTGGAGGCTTGGTGCCAGGCTGCTGAGGCTTTTCTGGGGTGGGGACAAACACCCCCTTCCTCCGCAGCAACCGCCGGGCCCTGGCGGTCGATTTGGAGGGGCTCCACAAGACGTCCGTTGGCGATATTGGCAACCGCTTGCTGGGGCTAATCTGTAGCTGCTCGACTGCCACCACGGGCTTCCCTTTGGTCTTAACCGCCTTGGCCCCTTGGCCCCTTGGCCCCTTGACGGGTGACTCTGGCTCCGGCTCGCTGTCAGAGGCCACCTTGGCCTTCTTTTTCTTGGGGGTCTTCACAGGCGAGCTGTCAGAGTCAGACGGCGGGGCCTTCTGCTTGGGGGTCTCCGGCTGGGGCCTGGTGGGGGTGCTCTCCGCCACGGGCTGCCAGGCGGACCTCGGGGGGGACCCGGGCCGTTCCTGGACCTCGTCGTCGTCATCGTCGTCGCCTTCCATCTGCCTCTGTGGAAAAACAAAGAAAGAAGGGTGAGACAAAGGGTGAAAGCCCCCAACAGGGGAGGTACAGGTGGGTAGAGGTACAAACACTCGCCTGCATTTCTTCCAGCTCCTCCAGGAGTACCGAGCTGCCCGATTCCTGGTACGGAACGTCCTCGTCGTCCTCTGAGTCGGAGCTGCTGGTTTCTTTGGGCTGGGCCTGCTGGGCCTTGGTCTTGCCCTTGCCCTTGCCCTGCCGCCGCCTCGGTCCCTTCCTCCGGACCGCCGTCTCGCCTGGGGTGCGCCACCCCCTCGGCCGCGATCTTAGATAGGCCCCTCTCCGTCGTCACCTCGTCAAACCTTTGACGCATCTCTCTGGACTGGGTCGCCGAGAGCGACAGAGCGTAAAACTTGTCGGCCGTCTCCGTCTCGTGGCACATGTAGACGGACATTTCTTTAGCGGACCTCGGGGGCGTGCACCATTTTGGTGTATGCGCTGACGGCGGTCCGGATGTCTGTGAAGGTGGGGCTGCCCGGGAGGCCCATCTCCCTCCAGGCGTTCCTCATTAAGGTATTCAAGTCTTTGCACGGCCCTCTCCCCCAGTGAAGAAGACCAGGTTGGTCTGGGGGCGGCGGCCGTTCCTCGGAGGGAGACCCAGGCGCGGAACCACTCAAATTCCTCCGGCCAAAGGAAGAGCTGCGCCGCCCCGAACGCTCGGTTGGTCTTGTGTTCGTCTACCTGCGGAGAGAGAGAAGAGAGAACAGAGGTGTGAGTGGAGGCAGAGAGAGGGGGTCGGGAAGAGATGGGAGGTGGGTGTGGGAAGGAAGGACACTCACGTTGATGATGTACCCCTGCTCCCTGCAGCCCAGCTTCTCCGCCTCCTGGAACTCTTTGAGTTCCATGTTGCAGATGACCCCTGGCCTGTGGCCGTACAGGGAGGCCACGAAGCATCCCAGGTAACCGTAGAGGCGCTGCCTGTGCGTGATACAGTTATCCTGCTTGAGAGTTTCTGTAAAAGAGAGAGACAGGGAAAGGTTAGAGACGGGCCTTCGCTCCCTCGGGCAAGCTTCCACCCAAAGGCCGACCCACACTTACCGAGAATCTGGGGGATTTTCTTACGGCTGCCCTCCCGGCACCTCTTCAGAACTTCTGGCTCCACCAACCTCGCCATCTTGACTCTTTTGACCCTCATTTGGTGGAGGGTCACCTTCTTTCGCAATTCCTTTAGGGCCTTGGTCATCACCCGGATGACCCCCGTGATTTGTGCCTGCGACAGCCTCGCCAGCTTTGGCTTCGTCTCTTTAAAGTACGCCATGAATTGGTGACTGTTCCTCAGGTAGAAATTTGCCGTCGTGACGGCCCTGTTACCAGTTTGGAGCCTCCGCACCCATCTGCAAAACACAAAGACAATCGCACGGTTAGTCACCGACAAGCACCCATCTCCTGCAAGAAAAAAGTTAGATACCGGCTAATCCGACTTACCTTCTGATCCCCTCCGGGTCATCCAGGAAGAGCCAGTTCCAGAGGTCCTTTTTTCCGTGGCTCAAGTAGTACAGGAACGACCGGACCCGGCTGACCTTGGACAGGGCTGTCTCATACTGCCGGCCCACCGTGGCGGAGCCGGCCTGGAACCTCAGATATTCTTGCAAGTACTCTTCCATACTCGCCGGGAATATGATTTTTCTCAGGACGGAGGCTCTTCCCCACCCCTCTAGTACCTCTACATAATCGTGAGGCTCTGGGCCGGTGGAGGTCCCCGGCTGGGGCTCTGACTCGGCAGGGGGAGGCTGGCTCTTGGACCCGGAGGGGGCCTTGGGACCGGAGTGCGGGGCTGGCTGGGGCTTGGCGGCGGAGGGTGGCTTTGAACCGGAGGTCTGGGAGGTCTGGGAGGGCCGGGAGGGCTGAGGTGTCTTGGAGCGAGAGGCGGAGGGCTGGGCTGCAGGATGCTTGGCTACGTACGGGGCTGCGGGGCTGGAGAGAGATGGGCCGGAGGGCTGGGCGGGCTGGGCGGGCTGGGCGGGCGGGGCCTTGGAGCCAGAGGGGGTCTTCCGGGTAGCCAGAGGGAGTCTCGGGGCCAGAGGGCTGAGTCTCGGGCTGTTGTTCGTAGTCGGGATCCCCAGGTTGGCCCTCCAGGGCCGGCATGTCCTCAAAGATGTCATCGTCGTCGACGGGGGGCACGTCCTCCTCTTCTGCTGGGGTGGTGGTGGGCTGCTGGGTCTCTTGCTGGGACTCCTCGGAGTCGCTGGAGACGTCTCCCTCCACCTGCTGCTCTCCTTGGATAGGTTGTCCTGGCTGAAAAAGAAAGAAAATAGTGTTAGAAAGAAAAGAGTGTTGGCTACCTTCTCAGAGATCCAATGGGTGCAAAGGGTGTTGGAGTGCTGTACCACTTACCTGTACGCGCCTGAGCCGGCGGATCAAGTTCCGGCACTGTCGCCGGCTGCCTTCCAGCTCTCTGGCCAGCTTCTTCAGCTCGAACTTGAGAGACTTGTTCTCCCTCTTCAGTGTGGGGCAGACGGGGCACATGTCGGCGCCTTCCTCTTCCTCTGCTTCCAGGCTAGAGGTGCTCTGTTTTCCGGGTCTTGTTTTCGGCGGCTTTGCGGTCCCCCTCATCTCCACCCAGTTCTTAAACCATTGGAACTCGTCTGCATTCTAGACCATAATATTAGTTTAGTATTCTGATGGGCAGATGGTTGTCTACTCCTTTTTAGTTCGCTGAAAGAGTTTGTTTTATTTGAGATGGATATCTCAGGAGGGGGCTGATAGTTGTGAGTGATAGTTTGGGCTTCCAAATGCTCATTCTATCTTTGCAACTGTAATGCCTCGAGCTGAGTACGCCATTGAAGCTTCGTAGATATTTATTTATTTTTATTTTGCTTTCGTGATTAGTAATTAGTGAGTGTAGTTGGACACCATTTGCCCATCAGATGCTTTTTGAAAAGTAATGTTTGGTCAAATCAGATCAGTATCTGTATATGAAAGTAAGTTTCAAATTACACTCTGTTCAGTGTTTACTTACCACATCAATGGTTAGTCATATTTTCGAGATCCAGACATTGACCGTTGACTACAAGCTACATCATCAACGTTAACAAACCACATCATCAATGTGATCTCTTTGTAGTCGGCTTTTTCCTCTTTAGTGTTTAGGTGAGACTATATAGTTTAGCCTATGTTGTCATTCAAATGCAAACAATTACTACAATTAAATTATGCATATTTCAATAGAAAAAATAAACCTGACAAATGTGACAGCCCATGACATTAAAAACAGAATTAAATAGTTTAAATGAAAAAAAAAAAATGAAATAATACCGATCGCGCAATCTGAGCTTCCCCTATCTGAAAAACCAGCAGCCGCCACTGTTCCCTACCCACCACTGGTTATGAACTAGAACTAGAACTTCCCTACCCACCACTGGTTATGAGGGCTATCAGCAAGCACACAAGACTAGAAATTCCCCACCCACCACTGGTTATGAACTAGAACTAGAACTTCCCTACCCACCACTGGTTATGAGGGCTATCAGCAAGCACACAAGACTAGAAATTCCCCACCCACCACTGGTTATGAACTAGAACTAGAACTTCCCTATCCACCACTGGCTATGAGGGCTATCAGCAAGCACACAAGACTAGAAATTCCCCACCCACCTTTGAGACCAGGGCTATCAGCAGGCAGGTTTGAAACCTGGTTGTAGTCAAGTCAAGTCAAGTCTAGCTCCGCACACCTGGCGGCACTCAGTCTCTTTTTTTGGTTGATGGGACACGTGTCACTGGGTCTACTGTTCAAGAGCCTGGAGCCTGGTGTGAGATGTTGGATATCGACATCAAACTCCAGAGGAACCTCTGGAGGCACCTAATTCTACTACTGGTCAAGAGCCTGGAGTATACTGATGTGTGAGATGTTGGAGGTATCGACATCGAACTCCAGAGGAACCTCATGGAGGCACCTTGAATTCGGACTAGCTACTGGTCAAGAGCCTGGAGTATACTGATGTGTGAGATGTTGGAGGAATCAACATTGAATTCCAGAGGAACCTCTGGAGGCACCTACTTCAGGTAATTGGATCGGACAAACCACATCGTCCAAGCCGTCCAACAACAGAGCAGAATTGTTGTGGAACCTCAGGAGGCACCTAATTCTACTACTGCTCAAGAGCCTGGAGTATACTGATGTGTGAGATGTTGCAGGAAACCTGCTTCTGAGAGCTCTCTCCCTCCATTGCCATTGATGAGCAGTGAAACTTGGCTACATCTTCCCTACCCGCCTTAGTTACCAAAGTAAGTGTGTGTGTCTTTGTTTGTATGTTTGTGTGTGTGTGTGTGTGTGTGTGTGTGTTTGCTTGTATAGTGTGCTGGGCGATGATTAGACTTCTATCTCTGAGTCTGTTTGTGGATCAGAAGCGGCCAATGTAAATATTGTCTGTATTGTGTTTGTGTGTGTGTGTGTGTGTGTGTGTGTGTGTGTGTGTGTGTGTGTGTGTAGTTGGGGGGGGGGTGGTTGAACCAAGTAGTAGCCAAGGCCAAGTGTTTTAATATCTTACTCTCTGTCATCATCTGTGTGTGTGTGTGTACGTGTGTGTGTTTGTGTGTATGTGTGTATCAATTGTATAAGACCAAGTTTTAACGTGTCCGCTTTTCAGCATATATATTAATCCCTGCCTTTCTGCCTGTGTTTAGATGCCCTCTGGGGGAAAAGTACCTGCAGAGCCAGCAGGAGGCGCCAATGACATGCAATCCACTTGTGCTGGATTAATAGATGGCTCAAGTACCAAGCAGTCAAATCTGTTCAAGCACGCTTTTTAGATGCCCTCTGGGAGGACAACTGCCTGCAGGACCAGCAAAGGAGCTGGTCAATGATATGCAATCCAGTTGTGCTGGGATTAGATTACTCAAGTACCAACCAGCAAAGGATCAGTGGTCAATGATATGCAATCCAGTTGTGCTGGGATTAGATTACTCAAGTCGCAAGCAGACACATTTTGTCAAGCACACTTCTCAGAGTGTGTGTTTATCTGTGCTTCTCTGCCTGTCTGTAGAAGCCCTTAGGCAGTGGATGGGCAGATAGAGCTTCTGTGGGCACTTGGGCATCTTGGCAAACAGCCTCTATGGGCACTGGCCAGGGGTGGTGAGCAACATGTACGACACAGGGCAAGGGCAACATGTACAACACACAAGTGAGGGACACTGAGGTGCTCGGATGCAGAAACTCTCTGATTCCTTCGACTGACAAGTTCTGTTGCTGCTCTTCAGTCAAATAGTCTCTTTAGTCACATGTGTATGGAAAAGCAGTAACCTATTCTACCACAAGAGCTGCTTAGGATGAAGGTTGGATGCCAGTGTCTGCAATTGGGTCAACCCCCCATCAATCAACCTGAAGGGCCCTTTGATTGGAGGAGGGAAGCTTTTGAGCACTGGGCAGCCCAATCAGTCAGGAGGTGGCAGCAAAGTAGGAGGGGCCAATCAGTTAGGAGGAACCAATTAGCCAGAAGGAGTCACATAAGTAGGAGGAGTCAGAGCAGTAGGCCGACAGTAAGGACTCAGAGATGTGAGGAGTCAGAGATGCAGAAATAACCCCACAGACTCTGTGCATGGACTCTCACACAAACACACACGTTCACACACATGTTCAACTCCCTCTTCCAGCTACCTGGTCACGTTCAGTCCCCACGTCTCTCTCCTCTTTACCCAGACATTTACTCAGTCCTTTCAGCCCTTAATTAATGTTCATGAAAGCTCCTTAAATGTGTCAAATGTGTTGTTGAAACTCAGAAATGGACTTGCAAAAATGACAAAGACAATGTTCTGAAGGTCGTGTAGAACCTGATCTTCTTTCTCTGTTTGGACCTCAAACACTCAGTGAAGTAGCCTTAGACCCAAACGCCTCCTTTAGGACCTCATCTCCTCCAGAACACCGGACCTAAAACGCCTCCTTTAGAACCTCATCTCCTCCAGAACACCGGACCTAAAACGCCTCCTTTAGGACTTCATCTCCTCCAGAACACCGGACATAAAATGCCTCCTTTAGGACTTCATCTCCTCCAGAACACCGGACCTGATACGCCTCCTTTGGGCTGAGGGCAGACAACTGTCTGTCTTACTGAACATGCTTCTACGGCTACATCTCGACCCCGTGGTCAGTTGTTACAGGCACCGTCCAGGTGTGGTCAGACGTTATGGGCACCGTCCAGGTGTGGTCAGACGTTACGGGCACCGTCCAGGTGTGGTCAGATGTTACGTGCCCCGTCCAGGTGTGGTCTCCAACATGCAGCTGCAGCAGATGGTGGGAGCAGAGAAGCTTCATGCAGGAGGGTGACATCGCCACTGTAAGTCTGTGTGTGTGTGTGTGTGTGTGTGTGTGTGTGTGTGTGTGTGTGTGTGTGTGTGCATATGTGCGTGTGTGTGTGCACTCTACAGTCCAATGCTGTACAGATGCAAAACATTTATAAATATAATGCAGATGTGCTGAAGTCTGGAAGTGATGATTTAGCCAGATCGGTCTGAGTCTGTTGATGGACTTTGATATGAACTCTCATACTGATACCAGACAGATTTGATATGAACAACGTACATTAGAAGCACCCAACAGAAATATCACCTGTAGTGTGTGTGCCTGTGTGTATGTTTGTGTGTGTTTCATATAAAAAGAATTGTGGTGTTTGTTTGCTGTGTGTTTGCCGAGTGTAAAATGTGTTTTTGAAATCCACAGAAACTCTTTCCTGCTGTAACAGGATGAAGGACTTGCAAAAATGACAAGAACGATGATGTGAAGTCTGTGTGGAACCTGATGATCTTTCTCTGTTTGGATCTCAAAATGTAAAGCAAGACATCTTGACTGGGGTCAGAGTATTTGGTAAGATGAATGTTATAAGTACATACCAGTTGTGCTAAGAGTGTGTGTGTGTGTGTGTGTGTGTGTGTGTGTGTGTGTGTGTGTGTGTGCAACAGCATGTGTAGTGTGCTGTAGATGTGCTGAAGTCTGGAAGTGATGATTCAGCGTTCATTTGAGTCTGTTGATGGACTCTGACATGAAATATCATTCATACCAGACAAGTTTATTGTAGAGAATTCACATCAGAACTGGGCAATATAAGCATCATCATCTTTACTGTGTTTGTGTGTGTGTGTATGTACAGTGTGTGTGTTTGTGTGTGTACACACGTGTGCATTTATGTGTTTGTGGCTATGTGGTCCGGATGATCACAGCGGGAGCTGCAGCCCGTTTAGAGGTGTTAGGATTCTGCCTGTGTGCCGTTAACCTCCTTTACTCTCTGTGTGTTTCAGACGTCACAGCAAGGGTGGTGCGGTACCAACACCCAAAGGACTTCATGGTCCAGACACACCGGCCAACGCATCAACTGAGTCACACTCCATCCTGGAGGAGCTAGAACCATCATTCTCATTTTATCCCCAACTTTCACCCCCTCCCACACACACACACACACACACACACACACACACACACACACACACACACACCCCAGTCCAATAAAGCCCCTATCAATCAGACCCACACAATCTCCCTCCCACTTCATTCTCCCCCACGAGGCTGCAGTCAGGGAGCTGGGTGCTCACCACGGCCAACTGCTATCTGAGGAACACCCTTCAGTTCATGAAGTATTTTAAGGACACCAAACCCAGACTCTGCCGCCTGTCCCATCCCCAAAGCACAGACATCATCTGAGTCTTCCAAAAGAACCTGGCGGAGCTGAGAACATGCAGGTGAAGCAAGTCAAGACACATCGAACATGAGGCGCTCTGAACATGCTGGTAGGTCAGCTAGTAGAAAATCCATCATCACCTCGGTGTGTATGGATTAACTATTGAGTTTAGTCGTGCCAGCGGTAGCCCCCACTTCTCTCTAACCTTCCTTCTTTTCTGTGTTGATGATTTTACCCATCATGGTGTGTTTGTGTGTGCATATGTGTGTTTGTGTGTGTGTATGTGTGTTTGCGTGTGTGTGTGTGTGTGTGAAGGTCTGTAACTAGTTGAAGGCAAACTCTTGTGATACGAAGCTGAAGTGTCTGAAGAACTGATGGAGAGCAGCTCAACTCAACCAGAGGTTTGTGTGTGTGTGTGTGTGTGTGAGAGAGAGGGAGTGAGAGAGAGAGAGAGAGAGAGAGAGAGAGAGAGTGAGAGTGAGAGAGAATGAGAGAGAGAGAGAGAGAGTGAGTGAGAGAGAGAGAGTGAGAGAGAGAGAGAGAGTGAGAGAGAGAGAGAGAGAGAGAGAGAGAGAGAGAGAGAGAGAGAGAGAGAGAGAATTTGCACTACACATTATATTACTATTACAGACAGAAACCATTGATAATGTACTGCGGATGTGCTGATGTGATGATTTAACTGGGGTACTTTGAGTCTGTTGATGGACTTTGACATGAACTCTCATTCTTCTGATATCAGACACATTTACATAATATGGAGAACTTACAGAACTTATCAGAAACAGCCAACATCAATTAATTATCATCATCTGTGCAGAGGGGAAGCAGCGCAATCCTGACGTCACGCCCAAACTCTTCTGGCTTTCTGTGAGACTTGGCCTGAGAGATGCACAGTCTGGGTGGGATTACTAGACAGCCACCACCCGAAAGACATGGTAAAAAACAGTGTGTGTGTTGGGGGGTATGTGTGTGTGTGTGTGTGTTAGAGAGATGATCGACTAAGGCATTCATAGGCAGGCATTGCAAAGGCATTTTCAATACTGTAACACATGGCCACCTTCTCCATGACTTGTCCAGTTCCAGCCCATTGCCATCACAATTGTGTGTGTGTGTGTGTGTGTGTGTGTGTGTGTGTGTGTGTGTGTGTGTGTGTGATTCCATAGAAGGCTAAGAGGGTGAGGAGAATCCGTTGTAGAAAACCTGGAGTGTGTCTTTCAGAACGTGGGGAGTGAAGCTTCATGACATCCACCAGAAAGGCGGTGTAGGTATGTGTGAGTGTGTGAGTGTGTGTGTGTGTGTGTGTATGCTACAGGTGTGATGAAGTCTGTAATTGA
>JAODXP020005191.1:40000-42500 GCA_027497455.2 Sardinella longiceps | reverse complement strand
TGATCTTCCTTATTATCCCAATTGATTTGTTGACTTTTTTACTAACCCAATTGACTTGTTCTTTCCAACTCAAGTGTTCATCAACAATGACTCCTAAAAATCTTGTGGATGACACTTGAGGCATCTCAGTTGAGTCAATAATAATTTTAAAGGAATCCTTTGGATATAGCTTTCTACCTCTGAACATCATAAAGTTTGACTTCTTGACATTCAAAGATAATTTATTTAATTTAAACCATGTGGCATAGGCAGCTAGGCCAATGTTTGCTTCTTTTATAAGAGTGTTGTAGTTCGAATGTGTAATTATTAGGGTAGTATCATCTGCAAACATAATTGGAGAAAGTGTTTTTGAAACATTAGATAAATCATTAACACATGGATGGAACTGGCCTGATGGCCCCCTGATGACCACTACTTAGATGGCGACCAACACCCAATGAACTCTGATCCCACTCCAAATACTGACTAATCCCACACTCCAACTACTGACTCCATCCCTTGGCCCTGACTGTCGCACAAACTATGTGTATATCATCTCTGACTACATTCAGTACTCATACTGTTTTGTGTTAACCATGGTCAATCTATGCATCAGACTTTACGGATACTTTATTAGGCCCCAGGCAGGTAGGCTGAGTCCATGAGGCGTGGATCTGCCCAAGGTTTCTTCCTACATAACAAACTATTTACAAAGCGAGGGAGTTTTTCCTTGCCCCTGATTCTCATGGATGCTTCCCGTACTGTCTGTAAAGCGCCGCGAGACAATGTACTGTATTTGTGCGCTCTACAAATAAAATTGAATTGAATTGAATTGAATTAATATAAATAAGAAATAATAATGGTCCAAGAATAGAACCTTGTGGAACTCCACATTGTATTCTAGCTTTATTTGAGTCACAACCTTCAATACTAACCAGGGCCGCCGTTCCCCATACGCAGAGTACGCAAGGTGCGTAGGGCCTCAACCACTTGGCAGGGCCTCGGGGGCCTCCAATTTTGAGCTTTACTAAAAAATGTCATAATAGTTACATTGCAAAAATATATGAATTAGTAATGAATAGGCCCATCATTTTTTGTTAAAAATTGCGTAACTCCTATTCCCTGAAATGGTACATCCCAAATTGCGTCTTTGAGTTTCTTGTGTCGGCTTTGATTGAAGCAGCAAGCAGCAACGTTAGAAAACTGCAAATTGCAAGATTCTGCTGTGCAAATGTTCAGTAAATGTGTCAACATCGTTGACATCTAATAATGAAGAGACAGCATGAATCTGGTGCTGAAAAGCGAAAGAAAAAGAAGCAAAAAGAAGACGCCCGTGCATCCCTGGCCGGTAAGTCCGTTTAGGCTAACGTTAATTGTTTTGCTAACTTAACGTTCAATGATGTTAGCTCAATTTAGGCTCGGTTGGTTGCAATATGAAACAATCTGGATTTTAAAATGAATGTGGCATGTTTGCAAGTAGTTGACAATTGTCACTGTAGTTTGTAGATATCGTGCCTTAGTCAACAAAGTTCAAGATATCTGCAGTGCACTGCTTCATAAATAGTAAAGGTTTGAGTGGAACTTCGAAGTCTTTGCTTTTTTTTTTTTTTTTTTTTTTTGGGGGGGGGGGGGGGGGGCCTCCCTGGCACAGTTAAGCTTAGGGCCTCCAAAACCTTAGCAGCGGCCCTGATACTAACATACTGACTTCTGCCTGAGATGTAATTACTTAGCCATTTGTAAGTGACATTATGAAAACCATATTTATACATTTTTTTAATAAAATATGATGGTCTACAGTATCGAATGCCTTTGACAAATTGATAAATATACTACAAGTAAATTCATTTTGGTCTAATGCAGAGGTTACCTTGTCGATCATATAAAGTAATGCCATATACGTAGAGTGATTTTTTCGAAATCCATATTGATGATTGTAAAGAATTGCGTTACAATCTAAGTGAGAAAGAACTCTTTTATAAACAAGTTTTTCTAAGATTTTTGAAAAACATGGCAAAATCGATATGGGTCTGTAATTGTTAAAGCAGCATCGAACATCTGATTTAAACAAAGGAATGACTTTAGCAATCTTTAAAGCATTAGGGACAACCCCTGATTTCAAAGACAAAGTAAAAACATGGAAAAGAGGCAATATGGATGATTTAACCTCCTTGACTAGAAACGCTGGAATGTTATCGTGGCCAGCAGAAGAAATTTTCAAATCATCAATGATGGTACTTATTTCTTCCATGTCAATGGGCTTAAAAGATGGCATTGTAGGGTAAGGCCTAGGTATAAAATCCAAAGGACTACCACTACAAGGAGGAATTTTTTCTGCTAATGTATGTCCAATATTAACAAAGAAATTATTAAATTTCTCTGCTATTGCAGGTAGATCATTGAAATATGTTTCACCATCAAAAAGCTCAGTTTGGCACTTCTAGCTTGGTACTATCTCTTTGTAACAATTGATTGATTGTTTTCCATGTATTTGAAGTATCATTAGAACACCTCTTAAATTGTT
>JAODXP020005191.1:22500-32500 GCA_027497455.2 Sardinella longiceps | reverse complement strand
TCTCTGAGTCGTCCGCTAACGCCAGCGGTGGCAGTGATTCTCTGCCCAGTTTCTCCATGCAGACGGAGTATCTGTCGCCCAACTTCTCCACCGAAGTCTTCTTCGCCTTCCTGGCGATCATGACCTCCGTCAGCCTAGCGGCGTTCGCCGCTCTGACCCGCGTGCCGCGGACACTCCAGCAGTCGACGGAACACCTGGTGCCCGAGGGTGAAGGCGTGTCCTCGGTGTGTGGGGGGGTGGGGCCTCCTCAGGGTGCTCACGGACAGAGCAGCCCCCTGCTGGCCAAAGCTGGACACAGCAGGTCCCAGCTGGCCCTCATCTATGCTATGGTGCTGTGGGTGAACAGCGCCACCAACGGGCTGCTGCCGTCAGTGCAGACGTACTCCTGTATGCCCTATGGGAATCTGGCCTATCACCTCTCTGCCGCTCTCGCCTCCGTAGCCAATCCCATCGCTTGTGTCATCGCCATGCTCCGCCCCAACAGGTAAGATAGGCCGGATATGGGACTGTATGGGACTGGGTCTGTTAACAATGTATGTGTGTGTGCTGTGTGATAACAGTGAGTGTGTGTTGTTCTTCAGGTCTCTGGTGTGTTTGGGGGTTCTGTGTGGTACTGATGTGTGTGTGTGTGTGTGTGTGTACTGATGCGTGTGTGTGTGTGTGTGTGCCGTGTGATAACGGTGTGTGTGTTGTTCCTCAGGTCTCTGGTGTGTTTGGGGGTGCTGTGTGGTACTGGTGTGTGTGTGTGTGTGTGTGTGTGTGCCGTGTGATAACGGTGTGTGTGTTGTTCCTCAGGTCTCTGGTGTGTTTGGGGGTGCTGTGTGGTACTGGTGTGTGTGTGTGTGTGTGTGTGTGTGTGTGTATGCTGTGTGATAACGGTGTGTGTGTGTTGTGTTCCTCAGGTCTCTGGTGTGTT
Source organism: Sardinella longiceps (assembly GCA_027497455.2). Lineage (NCBI taxonomy): Eukaryota > Metazoa > Chordata > Actinopteri > Clupeiformes > Clupeidae > Sardinella > Sardinella longiceps. Next base: position 31,584 of record JAODXP020005191.1, on the reverse strand, counting down.
TGGGGGTGCTGTGTGATAATGATGTGTGTGTGTGTGTGTGTGTGTGTGTGTGCTGTGTGATAATGGTGTGTGTGTTGTGTGGTAATGATGTGTGTGTACTGTTGTGTGTGTGTGCTGTGTGATAATGGTGTGTGTGTGTGTGTGTGTTGTATTCCACAGGTCTCTGGTGTGTTTGGGGGTGCTGTGTGTACTGGGCTCTGGCTTTGGCGGTTACAACATGGCCATGGCAGTCATGAGTCCCTGCCCGCTATTCCACGGCTCACCACTAGGGAGGCTATCATTGTAAGTACACACACACACACACACACACACACAAACACACACAGACATACCCACACACACACACAAACACACACACACACACAAACACACGCACACACACACACACACACACAGACACACGCACACACACACACACACACACACACACACACTGGAGGATATACTGGGAAGGGGAAGGGGGAGATACATATTCAACACTGGGAGATACATATACTTTAACACTGGGAGATACATATTTAACACTGGGTGTTATAGGAGTTCTGTTCTGATACGGAACTACTGAAGTGTCGCTGACGCGGGTAGTGGCTAGGCTGACGCGCTAGATGTTGCCTTTGGTTAGGCCTACTCGCTGCTACTCTATTGACTTACTGTGAATCAAATCCAAAACGCCTGTAAACGGTATTCAAGTTGAATCAAGGTGATCCATTTATTCCACATGAGTCCATTACAATAGGCACGGCAAAGTATTCACCAAACACAGTCAACCGGAGCGAGCGTAGCGTAGTAGGGTAGCGTTAGCGTTAGCGGTCAAAACCCTTTGCCCTTCCGGGTCAGACACCTACCCAACAACAGGTCACTCCTACCTATATACCTGACAAATTGGTAAATGAATACGCCACCCAGTGGAAAACAAAAACATTGCACCAAAACAAATACCAAACATTTTGGCTCCTACACACCGGCCCCTATTGTTGATGGCAGGCAGACACAACAATTCAAATAAATGAAAACAAAAAGGAACCAAAATGTAGAAAACACCAAGTGAATAAGTACAATGCAATAACACGTTCAGCTTATACCCCATGTACTAAGCAGAGTTTGGTCACAGGTCTATCTATGATGTTAGATTTTGTCTGCAACCTAACAGATCGTACCAGGCCCTGCCTATCAGGAAATACCTCAAGCACCCTAGCAAGTGGCCAAGATCCACGGGGGGCAGAGGCATCCATGATGACAACTATGTCTCCAGCTTTCAAACTCCTCTTCTTCTCATTCCATCTCTGTCGTTCTTGAAGCAAAGGCAAATACTCTCGAACCCATCTCTTCCAGAACAAATCCGCAATATATTGCACTTGCCTCCATCTTCGTCTGACATACTGGTCATGAGGCTCGAAGACTCCTGGTGGCATAGCGGGCTTTCCTTTCAGCAAGAGCAAGTGGTTGGGCGTGAGTGGTTCCAGATCGGTTGGGTCGTCGGAGAGCTTGGTAAGAGGTCTGTCGTTCAAAATGGCTTCCGCCTCACAAAACACTGTATGTAAAGCGTCATCATCTAGTGTCTGCTGGCGTACTACTGAACTTAGAACTCTTCTCACCATGCGGATCATCCTCTCCCAGACACCACCATGATGTGAGCCTGCTGGTGGGTTGAAACCCCAGCGTATTCCAACTTGTGAGAGGACTCCTTCAATCCGCTGATGGTCGAGCGCAGCTATTGCTTCTCTCAGCTCCCTGTCAGCTCCAATGAAGTTGGTACCATTATCTGAGATCAGGTGAGTCACTTGCCCTCTTCTGCTTATGAAGCGCCTCAGCGCGTTGATGCAGGCATCGGTCTCCAGGGAAACTGCCACCTCCAGATGGACCGCTCTACTGGCTAAGCAGGTAAATATGGCTCCATACCGCTTGCAAGTTCCTCTTCCTTTCCTTACCTCCACAGGACCAAAGTAGTCTACCCCAGTGTTGGTGAAGGGGGTAAGTCTGGCTGAATCCGCACTTCTGGAAGATCCGCCATCTTTTGTTCCAGGAGACGTCCGTTGTAGCGTTGACAGAAGCTGCATTCTGAGATTACTTTCCTGACAGCTGCATTTGCCTTGGTAATCCAGAATTTCTTCCTAACCGATGACAAAGTGTGTGCGCGGCCAGCATGACCCAGACTCTGGTGAACATGTTTGAGGATGAGTGCTGTGAGGTGCTGCTCTTTACTGAGGATAACTGGGTGTTTAGACTCCTCAGGCATTGCTGCTCTACTCAGCCTTCCTCCAACTCTTACTAAGCCATCAACCAGGACTGGGTCAAGCTTACAGAGAGAACTTTGGCGACTCACTGCTGCCTTTGAGGAGGACAGTGCAGCAATCTCCTCCTTGAATTGCTGCTGTTGACAATAGCGAACGACTGCTTTCTCTGCCTCCAGCAGATCGTCTATAGTCAGGATGTTACCCCTGGATGTTGCAGTGAAGTCTTGGCCATCAGCTGCACTTGACTGAACTGTCATAGGCCCCTTCAGACGTTTTCTCCAGCGAGCCTTCTCCGATAGAACGGCCTTCAAACGGAGAAACCAAGCAGCTGCTTTCTTGAGCCTCTTCCAGTCAGAGAAATAACTAATGAGCTGGTCAGTTGGTGGAACAGTATTACACACATTGATTGCATTCGTGGCTGCCTCTCTCTTCACCTCCTTGTCATCAGCACTCAAAGAAACGTCAAAGGCCTTGTTAGGCCAGTCCTCCTCAGGTCTCCAAAGAAATGCAGGCCCTTCCCACCACCTACAAGTCTTCAGGAAGCCTGCCACCTTCAATCCCCTTGACGCGTCATCCGCTGGATTGTCTTTCGAACAGACATGTCTCCATTGCCATGGTTCCGACGACTCTCTGATAGTGGAGATCCTGTTGGCCACGAATGTGTGAAATCTCCGATCCTCATTTTTTATGTATTTGAGGACCGAAGTGCTGTCCGTCCAGAAAACGGAATCCTCAAATGTCCACTTCAGTTCTTCCTTCAGCATCGAATCCATCCGCACAGCGAGAACTGCTGCAGTCAGTTCAAGCCGGGGAATAGTGACTGCCTTTAGCGGTGTAACTCTGGCTTTACCGAGGAGAAAGGAGACCTGTACCTTACTTTGCTCATTCAACAGCCTCAGGTATGTCACGGTCCCATAACCAGCTTCGCTGGCATCGGCAAAGTGATGGAATTGAGCTCGAGCAACCTTGCCATACGTTGCTGGTTTGACACACCTGGATATTTTGAAGGTGTTGAGCAAGTCCAAGTCTTCCAGCCATGAGTTCCACTGGCATAAGATGTCAGGTGGCAAGGAATCATCCCATCCGCATCCTCTTCTGCATAGCTCCTGTAGCATGATCTTTGCAGGCAGCGTGACTGGGGCCAGAAAACCCAGAGGGTCGTACACCGAGCTGATGGTGGACAACATACCGCGTCTGGTAAGTGTCTGTTGCTTCAATTCGATCTTGAATCGGAATGAGTCCGTTTCCACGCACCAGAGTAGCCCTAGAGCTCTCTCTACTGGCAGTTTGTCAATGTCCAGATCAAGTTCCTTTAAATCCTTAGCTCTTCTTTCCGATGAAATGGCTTGCAAGACACCGCGACTGTTGCTGACAAACTTCTCCAGGGTGAAGCCTCCCTTCTGGCACAGTGCAGTCAAGTCCTTGATTGTCTGAATGGCATCTGCTTCTGTAGCACAGCTCTTCAAGTAGTCGTCGACATAAAAGTTTTCCTTGACAGACTGGCATACAGTAGCAGGGAACTCCGACTGGTGGTCTTCAGCGTTTTTCCTCAGTGCATAGCTAGCACAGCTTGGCGAGGATACTGCACCGAACAAGTGCACAGTCATCCTATATTGCCTCAGCTCCTGAGTGATGTCTCCATTGGGCCACCACAGAAACCGGAGATGGTCTCGGTCTTCCTCTGCGACCTTTACTTGATGGAACATCGCCTGAATGTCACCCATGAACGCCACAGGTTCCTCTCTGAAGCGCAACAGGACTCCCAGCAATGAGCTTGTGAGGTTGGGCCCTTGAAGCAGCTCTTTGTTTAAACAAGCTCCCTGGTAGGTGGCACCACAGTCAAACACCACCCGTAGAGTACCTTTCCTTGGGTGATGAACTGAGTGATGGGGGATGTACCATACTCTACCAGGTTTGCCTTGAAGCTTTGGCAGTAGCACGGGTTCTGCATAGGCATTGCTGATAAGGCCATTCACAAACTCGGCATACTCCCTGTGCAAGCCTTGGCTATTGAGGAACCTTCTCCTCAGGCCCTGCATCCTCTGCTTCACCATGGCGATATTATTGGGCAAAGAAACCTCATTTTTCTTGAAGGGCAACTTCAGGCAGTACTTTCCATCCTGTAGCTTTGCCGATTGATCCATGGTTTCCATAAACCTCATGTCATCTCTTGACATTTCCTTTTCCTCCGAAGCCTTTTCACTGAAGTCGTGATTGTATTGACTAACCAGCATTTGTTCAAGCGTTTGAAGTGAGATGCGGTTCACTGTGGCAGAGGGTACTGGCGTGCCACTGCTTCCACTCAGTGGGCCATTGACTACCCACCCTAGCACGGTCCTGATGGCATAGGGCCCGTTGTCGCGACTATTGATGACTTCCCAGGGCTCTAATAGCCTGGGAGCATTGGTGCCAATCAACAAGCCAACGTTTGCCTTTATGCTTGGGATGTGTACCTTCGAAAGGTAGGGCCACCTAGCCAGATCCTTGGATGTCATCATGTTCTCCACAGTGACAGGCATTTTCTTCTGTGTGAAGACTTCAGGCAAGGAATAGAAGTTGTTACTGTCCACCTCAGACACCTCTAGACCAGACAAGGCATATGCTGGAACAACCTTTTCTTGTCCCATTGTCCTCAACAGGAAGCTGGTTTTCTTGCCTGTGAGCTTCAGTTTTTGCATGAGATGTTCAGAGCAAAATGTAGCTGAGCTACCAGGGTCCAGGAAGGCATATGTTGTTATAATGCGACTTCCCTTTGCAGATTTCAACCTCACAGGCAGAATGGACAGCACACATTGGTCTCTACCGGCCCCTGTATGCCCACATGTTTCACTGGAGGACTGCTGAGTGTCAGCAGAATCCTTCGACTGTTCTGGAGTCTGTTGTTGTTTGATATGGAGCACAGTTGGATGAGCCTTTCCGCAGATTTGGCATGTCAAGCGCTCCTCACAGTCTTTGCTCATATGTCCAGGACTTAAACAGGCAAAGCAAACACCCTTTTGCCTCAAGAGAAGAATTTTGTCTTTGTGTTTCTTGCCTCTGAACTGCCTGCATTCCTCCACCAGATGGCGACGATCACAGCACAGGCACTTCACTTCTTCCACGTCTTCAATCTGGTCCCTGTCATCATCAGCCACGTCCGTTGCAGCAACAATGTTTCCCCTTACATTGCCCCTGTACTGTGACTTGAACTTTGATTGTGACCTTGTTATAGATGAGGCGGAGGGTGGATCCTGAATATCGCCGAACAAGGGGTCAGACAGAATTTTGACACGTCGTTCAATGAACTGCACCAGGTCAAAGATGTGGGCTCGATCATGAGTTCTCTCCATGATGTCATGTGCAGTAGTGCGCCACTGTTCCCTCAATTTAAATGGCAGCTTGGAGAGAATGGTCCTCATGTTCACAGGCATGTCCAATTCCTGTACGTAACTCAGTTCCTGCATAACATTACAACAGCCACGTAAAAACAAAGAGTATGCCTGCAGTGCCTTCATATCCTCCGCTTTAACAGCTTGCCAGTCCAAAGCCTTCTTCATATAGGCTGTTGCCAACTTGTATTGGTTGCCAAAGTGTTCAGTGAGGAGGCCCTTCGCCACTACATATCCACGCTCGGGCACCATATGCTGGCAGCTGCGCACCAATTCCTGGGGTTGACCTCTGGTGAACTGTTCTAGATAGTAAAGGCAGTCTCCCTGTCCGGCCTTACTCTCCACACCCTGTTCAAAAGCCTTCATGAATGGCCGAAACTGAAGAGGGTCACCATCGAACACTGGTATCTCTCTTGATGGTAGAGATGAGATGCGCTGTTCATGAACCAGAGCGGCTGTGATGTCATTTTGTCTTTGCATTATTTCCAGTAGACCAGGTGAGTGTGTTGGGTTGTGTGAGGCATTACTGGTAGGAGGTGGTTGTGCGGCCATTACATGCTGTTGTATTGGCATTAAAAGATGTGCTCCTTGTGATGTTCCATGCTGTAGCTGAGGCATAGTGTGTTGTTTCATAACATCATTGCACCACCGCTCAGTTTGTTTTCTGCATTCTTCTGTTGACAGTTTGTTGTTAGGTGGTAGTGGGCCTTTGGTAGACACATGATGCTTTTGCTGTGGTAGACCAGGTTTAAACTCCATTGCTTTGGGATTGAGGTTAGCCACTTTCCCTTTCTCCTTACGCATATACGAGTTCATGCCATCTGAGTGCGCTACTGAGCGACTCCTTCTGTCTGAGGGCTGCAGCACAGCTAACTTAGCTTCTGATGCAGCCAAATCTGCATCCAGATCAAGCTGCTCCTTTCTCCTCCTCAGCTGTTGCTCCTGCTCCTCAATGGCATGTTTCTCCTTTAAAACAGCTTGGCGAGCAACCAGCGCCGCTCTGTCTGCCTGGGCCAGCATCCTAGCTGAGTGTGTGCTTGACTTGCCACTATTGGCACTTCTATGTGACCTTTTGCTACCCACATTAGAAACGCTGTCATCTGGGTTAACATCAGTACCACATTCAACATTTTCACGAACAGCCTTACCATCATCATTAACATTCACGGAAACACCTACATCAGTATCAACATTTAAAACAGAATGCGAACCAGTGTGAACATTTTCAGAACCAATTGTCAGAAAACTCTTAATTTCACAAATAACATCATTATTTGAAATCATTTTTGCTTTAAACCAAACATCATGTTTTTCCTTTTCTTCAACAGGTAATAAACTCAACAATGATTCATGAATGCGTTTAGCATCATTACAATTTTCCACCAAACATTTCAGAGCCTTTTGTAATTGAGGGATGTCATGTTTTAAACCGTCCATTGATTTCCTAATAGCAGTTGCATTGTCCAACTTTAATTTTCTGTCCGCCTGTAAAGACGTAAGTTTATCAGCAAGAGCGTTTGCACGCTTGCTTTGCTGATCGACGCCACTCACAACGCTACTAGGTTTACTAGCAGCTGATTGTTGTTTATCATGCACATCCATCGTAGCGAGAGTTCGGTAAAAAAGACGACAGTTCGAATGCAAAAAAGTCGGCGTAAATCAGTAACGCAAGCCACGCAAAGTCAATCAATTCAAACGACGCACGAATCCAAAGTCAAATATTTGCCAGCATTTAATACACGAGTTGTATGGGTACCCAGGTACTGTGTGCACACACAAAAAAAAGGATTTAGATGGCCATTAAAGCTTGTAGCGCTACAATACCTCTTTCGTCGGGCGCCTGCAGTTATCAGCTGATTGTTGGATGCTCCGAAGTAACGTTGGGCCTGTTGGCTTCCCCATCAAACGAACTCCTTGTCACTGCCCACGAATCCAAACGAATAATCCACAAGGAAGGCTCTTCATGCATGCTCCTAAATCCACAAGCGCAGAAGACTCCGACGTGCGAACTAATTACCAACTATCGCAGGGTTTTGACTAATGTTATAGGAGTTCTGTTCTGATACGGAACTACTGAAGTGTCGCTGACGCGGGTAGTGGCTAGGCTGACGCGCTAGATGTTGCCTTTGGTTAGGCCTACTCGCTGCTACTCTATTGACTTACTGTGAATCAAATCCAAAACGCCTGTAAACGGTATTCAAGTTGAATCAAGGTGATCCATTTATTCCACATGAGTCCATTACAATAGGCACGGCAAAGTATTCACCAAACACAGTCAACCGGAGCGAGCGTAGCGTAGTAGGGTAGCGTTAGCGTTAGCGGTCAAAACCCTTTGCCCTTCCGGGTCAGACACCTACCCAACAACAGGTCACTCCTACCTATATACCTGACAAATTGGTAAATGAATACGCCACCCAGTGGAAAACAAAAACATTGCACCAAAACAAATACCAAACATTTTGGCTCCTACACTGGGAGATACATATACTTTAACACTGGGAGATACATATACTTTAACACTGGGAGATACATATACTTTAACACTGGGAGATACATATTTAACACTGGGAGATGCATATTTAACACTGGGAGATACATATTTAACACTGGGAGATACATATACTTTAACACTGGGAGATACATATACTTTAACACTGGGAGATACATATTTAACACTGGGAGATACATATACTTTAACACTGGGAGATACATATACTTTAACACTGGGAGATACATATACTTTAACACTGGGAGATACATATTTAACACTGGGAGATGCATATACTTTAACACTGGGAGATACATATTTAACACTGGGAGATGCATATACTTTAACACTGGGAGATACATATTTAACACTGGGAGATACATATTTAACACTGGGAGATACATATACTTTAACACTGGGAGATACATATACTTTAACACTGGGAGATACATATTTAACACTGGGAGATACATATTTAACACTGGGTGATACATATACTTTAACACTGGGAGATACATATTTAACACTGGGAGATACATATACTTTAACACTGGGAGATACATATTTAACAGGAGATACATATACTTTATACTTTCATGTTCGTGTGTGTGTGTGTGTGTGTGTGTGTGTGTAAAACATGTGCTATGTGCCTGTGGTAGTTGCTGTTTGTAGTTCTGTTCACCGGCCTACTGTCCTATGTGAAGGGGATGGTGTGTGTGTGTATGTGTGTGTGTGTGCGTGTGTGTAACATATCTGCTCTATGTGTGTGTAGGTGCTGTCGTGGGTACTGTTCACGGGCCTGCTGTCCTATGTGAAGGTGATGGTGGGGGTGATCCTGAGGGACGAGAGCCACAGCGCCCTTGTGTGGTGCGGAGCGGCGGCACAGGTGGGCTCTCTGCTGGGCTCAGTCACTATGTTCCCTCTGGTCAACGTCTACCACCTCTTCCAGGCCGGCGACGTCTGCCGCACCACCTGCTCCTCCTGAGACACAGCG
>JAODXP020005189.1:0-46837 GCA_027497455.2 Sardinella longiceps | reverse complement strand
GGCACAGAGAGCGGTTTCAAGCAGCAACACGCTGCAGTTTGCCCATACTCCATTAAACATTGCAGAATACAACTGAAAATTCATTAGTCAATATACAACAGGTACAGTGAGATGTCGTTTGGTGCAATAATCTGATGCGATCAGTAGAGGAAGAAAAAAAAGATGACAATCGCCCAACTTAAATTAAAGTTTGGTATAACTGGAATGGATATATATGTGCATACATAATACATGTGCATTAATAAATGAACAAATGAATGATTGAATGAATGAATGAATGAATGATAAAGTGCATGCTTACTGTATGCAGTCAAATGTATTGCATTTCAAGATTCAAGATCCAAGAATTTTATTTGTCACATGCATATTTGTAGTTACAAAGAGCAGTGAAATGTATATTGCGACTATCTCCATGTGCAACAATTATATAAAATTATAATAATTATGTATAATAAATAATAAATAAAATATTAGAGCAAGTAGCAGATCTATGAATTCATAAACCTTATGGCTTGAGGAAAGAAGCTCTTCCTTAATCTCTCAGTTATGGATTTCAGAGAACGGAACCGTTTTCCAGATGGCAGTCTTTCAAACATGTTATGTCTGGGGTGGTGAATGTCTTTAATAATCCTCTTTGCCCTAGAATGGCATCTCCTGGAATATATGCCCTGTAACCCTGGCAGATTGGATTTTGTGATCTTTTCGGCACAGTGAATTACTCTGTTGAGGGTGATTTTAAACTGACAGGTGCAGTTTCCATACCAAGTAGATATGTTCCCAGATACAATGGACTCTATGGTGGCAGTGTAAAAAGACTAAAGTAATTTTAGTCCAGGAAAGAAAGACGCTACACAACAGAATGTTACTGCTGGAGGCCCAATACAGATTGTACATCATTGTAATATAATATTCCACCTAGCCCAGCATTAACAGTGTGCATGTATGTTGCACACACAGAAGCAAAAGAAATGTAACACAAAGTAGTAATGTTGCACAAGCTCAGTATTTCATACGCAAAGTAATTTTGTATGACTACAGGCAACATAACCTTTTTTTGGACATCATAGCAGGCCACCTAAAAGATATCAAAAGTGATGCAATTAGCCTTAGTTTAGAAATTCCCTGCTATAGAGACTGAGAAGTAGGTGTGTCTTCTGTTTGTTTGGACACAATGCAATAAGGCCAGCTTATATCCTTAACAGGTAGAAGGCCTTTTAGGTTACAGCAAATGCTTTATTTTGTCAAAAAAGGCTTGATTGTCAATGATTATGAAATCTGAAAGAAAGGTGTAATATGTGCCACAATACAGCCTGGTCATAACCAAGCCCTCGGTCTGCACTTCACTTTGTATGAGGGTCTGGGATCTCGGCTATTGAGAAAATATTACTTGCTGGAGATCTCATTTAAAAGATTGAATCTGCCATGGATTGATAGCCTATCGTATTCTTGCCCAGCATACTTAAAGTTCATGTATCCAAGGTGAATGAGGTGAATGGCCGAAATCCCAGACGGAGTACTGGAGGAAGATGAAAATCGAGTGGAATTCCATAGAAAGACAATGGCCGGCCTACACATACAGGAGAAGCACATCAAAATCTCAGCAGATCTCCACAAATGATTTGTCACTTTTAACTGTCATGGTATTTGGCCCCTTACATTAACACTCATTTATTCGGTTTTAATTCAAATATTCTGGCATCAGTAGACATAAAAAAGGCAACTATGATATGGTTATGTTGACCTACCTCTTATCAAAGAGTAGAAGCTTCTATACTCTTTGCTCTTATGCAACCTAATGAGCAGGGATGGGAGTGCAGATCTCTTTCTAGAATAGTCATACATCCTGGCTTCTTGTAGCATGAAGGGTTATTATACTGGAATATAATGGTCCTTACAATTCCTACATCTTTAAATCTGAAAAATGTTTCCCCAAATTTGCTAATGGGAAAAAATAGGTGCCCATGACTGTGTCCTGGGCATTTAGCTGTCATTTAGACTGTCAGTATGACAGTACACTTCAGATAAGACTAGTGTGTATACTGTCAAGTTTCATTTCATTACTAAAAGAGAGACAAAAGATTGATGAAATATCAATACCTCCCTCTAGTGATGACTGTGAGTAGTGCTATTGGTCCACCAGTTAAAAATTTCTTCGAGCTCAGTTCATTCTAATCTCTGTACAATATAATTAGCCTCGACTGTGACTCTTATAAAGTTATGTTTCAGTAAAATTAACATTTTTGTTGTACATCTGTGAATCATAACAAAGCTCTGTTTTGGTCCGTGCTGTCAGTACGTAAAAGAATATGAGCATGGGGAAAATTGATACAAAATTGGTCTGATTGTGACCTCGCAACAACAAATCAGAGAAGAGTATTACTCAATTTGCATGAAACGGATGGAATGGAGGCTTAACCACTAAAGAGGCACAAATAATTGGTATTAATTCCGTGTTATTAGGCACAAATAATTGGTATTAATTCTTTTAATCCAGGGAAATGGAGTGCAAGATTTCTGATTGGCTGACAGGGTGTACAGTGACGGATTAAGGTGTACAGGTGTACACGCAATAATCCACTCCACTCCTCCCAACCCAACAACCCCACTCCTCCTTGTCTGGTCCTACTCTGTGTATTCTCTCAAGTCTATTTCAAATACATTTTATTGCCTATAGGGCATTATCTTGGTCCATATCCACCATCTTTGACCTCATCCATCACCACACGTCCTGACTGCACCTCTCTGGTAGGGGGCGCCAAATAACTTATTATTCACTATCAGACTTCTGACTGTATTCTGCATAGTATTTCCAACTGTGGTAGTCCTATTTGTTGACCAACTACAATTAATTGTGTTCTTGCATTTTTTGATTGTGGTCCTGATGTTTGCTTTCAAGTTGCACATACTTGAACGGGACTGTTGTTTGCTTTATAATTTGAACATGTTGATTGTGGATTGCCATTTGCTTGTATTTTGCACTTACTGATTGCGAAGTACAAGTTGAAATGTTCTTTAAACACCATAGTTAAGTGGAAGCACTATTCAAAATGTTTTCTACTTATTGCAAGTACAGAAAGTAAAGTACACTACGAATATTGTATATATTATAGACAACAGTCAAAAGTTTGTTTATTATTTTAAAATTAAGTGCACAATTTCTTTAGCTGAAGCAGCAGTACAAGGACATAAAAATGCCAAACATCTCAAAGGCTATAGGGGTATTCCAAGACTACGGTTAAGTGACTGAACTATTGTAGAGTCTAGTGGTTTGAGCCTCAAGACTGCAAACTCTCGTGCCAGATGGTAGCTGAAACAGTCCATGATGGGGATGGCTGTAATCTGGAATCCTTATTGATGACTGAAGACCCCTGGAAAACAAGGTTTTTAACCTCAAGGGATTCTCCTCAATACAATAATAATAAACTTTCAATAATAGTAATTATTATTATTATTTTGGCCTACCTTATTACTTTTATCAATGGTTCATGTCAAAATGGCAATTTTGCCCTATTCTGGCACAGTATTTTGAGTGTACCAAATATGCATTGTTCATGTCAAAATAAAATAAAATCAATTAATCAATCTCACTTTTGTCTCCACTAGGTCACTATAGCCTGTCCATGCCACTGTGTGCATTGCTGTATGGCGGAGATATTAGACTGAATGTCATCGGTGCTCAAGTGCTGAAATTAGAACGGTCCGTCTGCTAAGGGTTAATTAGTCTTATTTAATTATTTGTACATTATGTTGATACACTATGTGCCTATACAATATAATGCTGGCTCTATTGTACAGCATATGTCTATATTATTATTTGTAAGTGTACTGCATATCAGTTAATAATCAGTTATGATCAGTGACACCACCTAATGTGAGATTCCAACTTGGTCAATTAAAACGACTCTGCTTCTAGGTGATGCTCAGTAGTGAAAAGGGGGTTACTTATGGGAATACAAAAAGAGAATGCTAAAAATTCACTTTTTGCTTGCACCCAGTGGGGTGCATTTGCTCAGAAATGAGTGGAGGATGAGTAAGAGGACAATAATGTGCAAGCTGTGCTTTTTATTCATCATTAAAAGAAAGTTCCCAGTTGATTCATACGATTGGCAAAGAGAGTAGATAAAGGAAGATAAATATTTTTTTCAATTTCAAAAGAGAGGATTCATGGTCTCAGTGGGTGAAGGTTAATAAAGCCAAAGAATCATAGGATCTGCCCACTGTGCCCAGTCCTTCACACTAGTGCCGCACACTTCTTAACATAGTTGTGATCTTCCTTCTTTGAGTCTCTTCAGTAGCAGACATAAAACTTAAAGCGCCGATCTCTATGGGAGAGAGAGAAAAAAATCTTCATTAATAACTATAATTTTTAGATATAATTAACTATTAACGACAGCATAATCAACCATAAAATCATTGTTGTTTGGGCTTTCCCTCTTTCAACCATTAATCATTAAACTAAATCAATCAATCAATCAATCAATCAAACTACATGGATTTAATTGTTTTCCAAATAAAGAGAAAAGGGCTAATTATAAGGAGAAAAGGGCATTTACTCAAAATAGTTGTCATGGTAAGAGGAGACTCCAGCAAGGTAGGCACCGTCAGGAACGTTCCAGTCGAATTTCTCATCAAAGTTGTTCACATATGAGGTCCAGTGGCAGGAAGAACGGAAGTGCTGAGTGACACCACAGCATCTAAAAAAAAATCTATAAGCAGGAAAGGACAGGATGAAATTTGGAGGCCTGCCACTAAAGTGAGTAAAAAGTTGAATGCAAACTCATGATGTCTTTACAGAAATGCAAGCATTATCAGAGCATTACCGGCGGTCCTCATGGTAATTACTGTGGTAACTGACAATTCCTGTGATGCCTTTGTTGCTGTGACAGGTGAAGGTAAACTGTTGATCAAAATTGTTCACCCAGCCGCTCTCATAGCAGTCAGGTGCATTGGGTGCACCAGGTGCACCGGGTCCATTCAGGTGTACATGTGTGTGACTGAATGATGGTTTGCAGTTGATGCTGAAACGTCTGTCTTCTTTGTAGTCGTCATGGTAACTGCAAACAGATAATTTTTATATATTACTTTGGTAATAAGATGGTAGAAGTGCTTACTTCTGATAAGCAATCTCACTTGCACTGACATCTGAATACACATTGAAAATTCAATCATGTGTCATATCTATGAGCTTACAGTATAACACCAGCCTAGAAAGCAAATTCAATTTGCTTTCACAGAAGTCTATCCAGTTGATGCAGGGAAAATCCAAAGTGTACCGGGCCAATCAAATTGTCTTGAGGGGCGGGACAAGTGATGATACGGAGATGCATAAAGTTTGTTCCGCTGAAGCCAAGTGAGTGGAAATTTGTGAAATGGTACCAATAAATTGGGTCGTTGTCGTTTTAAGGAGTTATTGAGAATTTTTGGATGTATCCTTGATATTCCCCAACTGGTTGTCAAGCATAATGGTGTAAGTTGTTACTGTTCGTTCCTTTTTGTAGAAGATGAACTTAATATTAGATCAGGCTACAGTACATTATCTCTACAGGTTTAGTTTGCTATGCAAGTATAACACAGCTCTTTCTCATACCGGTAGAATAGTCCATTCACTTCAGTGGGACTTTACAACGTTCTACAATCCTATGTTTTTTGATAGTTAAAAGAACCTTTGCTAAAGTATCCAGACCACTGTAAAACAGAACGTTGCCATAACCAATCAGCTGATCTATTTCGCAGAAGCTATTATCTATCTTAATCATTAAAATGACCAAGATGCTTCATTGCCATGTTATCTTCAATTGGTAGCCATGTAATAAGCGATAATTGGAGTATCTCCCTTCAGAGTGATAATATCTAATATCCATTCATTTAGCATCTAAACCAGGGGTCCTCTGAGGAAAATGCCATTGCTCATGTGGCCCTCGACAAAAACGTGTTTGACACCCCTGGTCTAAACTAAGTTGGAATTATAGGCATATCAAAGCATAGCATTTTGGAGAATCAAAAGACAATATTGTTTGAGAAGAGGGCCTTCCATTAGTTTCGACGCCATACTTTGGTTCATATTTAAACTCGTGTCATAGAGAATACATAGAAAATGGTAGTTTAATATTAGCCCCGTTTTCATAACGGCAAATAAATGTCTGAAAATGGTCTGCTCTGTTAACAGCACGAAACAATGTCTGTGACGAAGTTAAGCCAGAAAGAACTTTCAGCACTACTTTCAGTATTTTGTATGGGATTCCAATTTGAAGCCAGCAGTGAGAAATTGGTTAACCCCCGGCCCCGCCCACTTCCCAAGCTCCACAACTTACCTTGAGATCCTTGAGATGTGTTCATTAAGTGGGCAGATGAAGAAGAGTTTTTCGTCAAAGTCATTGTCATATCTCTTGACTCTCTTGCCTTTACCTTTGGATTCATCTGAAGAGATAGAGAGGTCATTTCTGCCTCATCAAATTGCTCTATGGACACAATGGTAGTGAAGGATTTTGCAGGAACGTACCTTTAGTTAGAACTGGGTGAGGATGGTCAAAATCAGCACCAAGAACTTCATATGGGCCCTCTGTTTAGGAAACACAAGCAACTTGGATCAATGTAAAACCTCGCCACATGAGGCTATACCATATCTGCACACATCACACATAGTTTGGAGTCATTCTGATGTCTAAGTCACTGAATAAATAAGTTTCTAACCATATGCAGATTGATGAGCCAGTTTTTCAATAGTCTGACTCAACTTCTCCATGTCCACCTCTGTCTCTTCTGTGCTGGAGGTGGGAGCTAGTGCTTTGGCAGAGGTGTCTGCTATATTTATAAGAAAAACACAAAACAAAAATTAGAACCACATGAAGCAAACCCAATAATAAATTGTGCATAGAGAATATATACTGTGCCATGATCTCCATGTTATGTCCTATACATTTACTCTCTTTTACAGTGCATGCTGGTAATCTTAAGGAGAAATCCGGTGTGATAAGGGCCGCAAGTACTTTATATTGTTATATATAACGTTTGCTGGGGAGCAGAATGTTCGGTAACTACACCTTAATATTGGATGTACAGCTGTAAAATGAAGTCGCAGTCATCCCTGTCTTTTCTATATGGCTACTGCACCTACAGTAGGCTACCCCATGCTTATTTCGTAATTATGGCAATATTACACACAAAGTTCTATTTTGTAACGTTGTTCTTACTTTCTACTTATATATTACCCAGTATTTCATTGGCTGTAAAATAAAGCATTGACTTATTATTCCAGCAATTTTACGCTGTAAATACTCAGTAATTTATCCCTTAATACTTTTTTGTTACATCATTCTTACCTACAACTTAACCAGTACTTCACAGGCTGTAAATTAAAGCGTCGTTGGATGTTGAAATGTTTGTGCAGACTGGAAAAGACTGCTTGTTAGTTGTCGCTAGGTGGTAAGTGGGTAATCTGTTGTAAGTTTTCAATGGTTCATTTTAAATGTTGGAACTGTCATTATCCTACCAACAAAGTGTGGGGCTACTTGGAGACTTTCTATGTTTTTTTTCCCTCTGGCCTCCACAAAGTTTCAACATTCTGCTCCCCAGCAAACTTTTGATAATGTTGCAATAGGCCTATACTTGCGGCCCTTATTGCACCAGATTTCTCCTGTAGTGCACATTAAAAAATACTCCAGTTATTCACTCTTCAAGTGCCTACATCTTGTGTTGTCTGTCCTTTCTTAAGTAGTCATGCATGCACTAAATATGTAGCCTTGTCTTGAATGTCTTTTTACATAGCTTATAGATTCATGGTGAAACAACATTTTTGGAACAGCATCTTTTTTTGTAAATGGAAAATAAATTCAATTAAAGCATTAGTTAATGTGAGCAAATTATTTTAGTTGCATAATAGGTAATCAATATAAAGTTTGATCATGAATGAGACGCATTATGAAGGGAAAAGGAAAAGGGAAATTACCTGCCATGCACAGAAGTAGCGCACAGGACCAGATGATGAGAGATTTCATGATGCAGATAGATACTGCCTGAGGACTGGGGTGATTCAAGTTTATCAACAGAGCCTCTTTTAAATCTTTCTGAAACAAGTCACACCTTATTCAAACTAGGCCTAGAGGAATTATTTTCTCCCTTCCTTGGAATCCGAATAGCCAATCTTTATTTACATATTTGCTTACTTATCTACCTCCCTTGGTATAAACACTGTTATGTCAAGAATATACATACACAGGTTCATTTTGTCACAACTCCACACTAAGGCACTGAATAGTGCCCTCCACAGTCTTTGAGAGCCCTGATAAAGATGACCATAAAATAATGGATATTTTAGGAATTAATCATTTGTTAGTCTACCAAGGGAAAGAATAATCCCCACTCACAGAAATAGTAATCTGGAAGAAGCACAATGTATCATAAAGAAATGGTAACGCTTTAATTTGCAGCCCTTGAAGTACTGGGTAAGAATGGTGTAACAAAAAAGTATCAAGGGATATATTACTGACTTCTTGCAGCGTATGTTTGCTGGAATAACACACGTGAACACTTTATTTTACAGCCCGTGAAGTACTGGGTAAGTACAAGTAAGAACAACGTAACAAAATAGAACTTGTGTAATATTACCACAATTACAAAATATGTGTGGGGTAGCCTGGATGCAGTAGCCTACAGGAAAGGCAGGGTTGGATAAGACTTCATTTTACAGCCCGCACATCCAATATTAGTGTGTAGTTACGAGTAGTTTTGGGGTATTTAGGTAATTCCATTGTACTTGGTCTTAACTTTTCGTTATGGTAGCCTACCTGAGTGGTGTAGCATGCATAGGCAAAGATGCCATTTATTTACAACATGGAAAATTAAACTAATAATTCCCTCGCATGAAATGAAAGGTAAAAAGACAAAACCAAAGAGGCTCACAACAGCCTCCTTACCCTGAGAGCTATACCAAAATGACAGAAAATAACTCTGTTAATTAAAAACAACAAGAGAGGCTGTCACGGCATGATCAAACAAACCAAATATCTTAAAGTCAACAATGAACCATCACGAGTGTCTGAAGAGTCTGAAATGTAGCCAGGGGCGACCGCAATTAAACATGCGTCTTTACAGATATCCTGCTAGGTCTCTGTGTACACAGGAACAGTTAAAGCTGCCAAACTGAACATCGTCACCAAGCACACCAACAGGCACACCTTAATTATACATTGAGAATGAGAAACATAATAATATTGATCATCCACAAACGTAGGCTTACATAAACACAATATTAAGACCATATACTAGCGTGGCTCACCCTCCTACAATTGTCTCTTTCCCTGACTCTTCTGTTTGATTGACAGCTCTAGCCTACAAACTTCTGACTAACCATCTAATACTGTCATACAATATTCTGTACTCATGTTACTATGTTACTTGGTCATAACCATGGACAATCTGTTAACCATGACTTGACTGCTGCCCGTACAGGTACTTCTCTGAGCCCCTGGCAGTTGGATTGAGCCCATGAGGCCTGGCCTTGCCTTCATACTTATTTCCGCTCGATCATCACCTCCCCCCATGACTCCGTCTGGGATTCTGGCCATTGACTTTACAGCGACCAATTCAAGACCGTGGCAGTCAGCGAGAAGAGGCGAGTGTTGTGAGTGATTATGTTGGGTTTCTGCTGTCGTAGCGTAGCTTACTTCATGACCATGCATTTTTCTTGGAGAGACATGCCCTTTTCCTCTCCTTGCTGAACTACCTGCTGACAGTGTCTCTCCGCACATCTTCCAAGGTTGAAGGAAGTATTTAAAGCTAGGAAGGGAAAGTATCATTAACTTAAAGGTGATGTAGTAGGCTTCTTGTAAAATGAAAAGAAAATTACATTTTCTTTCTGTTGATGTAGAAGGAGGCTTGAGTGGTAGCTTCAATGCTAATGTGATTGTCAGGGCTGTTGGCAACAGTAATTGTAGGTAGCCTAGTCATAAGCATTTGAAGATGTCAAGGTCTCTGCAGCGTGTCTGATACAGTAAACTGCACACACAACTGCTATTGCATTCTATACAGCTTACATCTTCATGCTCACTATGTATCAATACTTTTCTAAATCCAAAGTACAAGTTATCGTGTGTGACCAGGCTACCGCAAATGTAAAGGCCCTTCACCTGCTTGGAGCCTCTCTAGATCCACAGGGAGGGGATGAAGGGTACTGCATACAAGCAGAAAGGTGGAAGAGTCCTATAGTTTTTGACGTCCCTCATCTTATCAAATCGATAAGAAACAACCTACACAAGTATGTCCTAAAGGTAAGCACTACACTCATCACTCATTGAACACCTTGCATTTGAAAAAAATAACAATCCGGAGTGAATCAACACGTTGCCCTACTGTTTTATAGTGCCAAGCGCTACTGATAGCCCCCTCAATCACTCGATTTCATGCAACACAGACGGCAGCTAACAGTAACAGAATTGGGCATTTCAAAACGAAAGCAAATCGATTAGGTTTACTTTTTGACATGCCTCATTCAGTTAGTGTTAGCTGCCGCTTCGCAAACTCGGTCTACGATGCACGAAATTCGATCATTGAAGTGGCTTTCAGTAGCGCTTAGCAGTATAAAACTGCAGGGCTACGTATTGATTCACTCCGGATTATACCTTTAAGTGAAGCCCCAAAAGACTCAAATGTCACTCGGTCTCTGCAGGTACAAAAAAAAAAAAAAAAAAAAAAGAGGGGGGCGCCTTGGCTCGGCAGATTGGCGTATTGTGCCGTTCTTCACTTAGCATTTCTACTCGCTCAACTCAACTAACAGCATCTTTCTTTTATGACCCAGGAATCTCTGCAATCTTGCTCCAAGGGCATAGCAGTGTTTATTGACAGGGTCAATAAACTTTTTGACGTCCTAAATTCAAGAAAAGGGGTGAATACTGTAGCTTCAAAATAACTTCATATCTTATATACAGAATAACCAAAAATAACCTTTGCAAACCATACTATGTCTATTGTCTCGTCTCATGCCGTGTCTTTACAAACAAGATCGGTTAACGACTCAAATCCATGGAGAAGGCTCCTCGGTGCAGGAGACCAGGAAATGGAGACCTTACTTGGCCAGCTGTATTGACTGGATAGCAGGATGGCAGTTTAGGTAAATTTAAAGAAAAAAATAAATATATAAAATTAATCAATCTCACCTCCACCCATCTTCAAAGTTCTAAGCGCAAACCCCCTGCCTAAATGGCTTGTGCTATCAGGAGCATCCTATACATCCAGTGTGGCCAGGTTGAAGTATATGTGGCACTGGCCAGTGTGTGCAGTGTGGCCAGGTTGAAGTATTTGTGCACATCCAAGATCAATCAAGATTGCGTTGAGGGTAATCCAAGACACATCACATATATGCCAGTGTTGGCCAAATAAATGTGTCAGACAGAGACCACTGGGTCAGCCAATTAAAATCACTAACGACTTTTTACATCTGCTTTGCGTAGAACCTCTTCTCTGTGATCCGGAGCAAAGGAAGGCAAAAATATAACTCGAGTGCAGTGGACTGCTGCACTAAGGGGCGTGAGTGTGACACAGATGATGACGGCTCAGGCAACGACTTTCAATTGTGAGGGAGATGATTCAATTCCCCTTCTGTCTGCCTTGGAATCCATCCCTCAGGTCACGGCTCCAACCCTCATGATGACAAAACAGCCTCCCTCAACCCCCAGCTTCAGAGGTCATTGTGGAGGACCAGGTCATCTGACAATTTAAAACACACACAGTCCCTGCATTTCACCTGATTCAAGTCATAATATAGTATTTGAAGCCTTGCCATGAAGAACCATACCATAGTCCAAGTCCAAAATTCACCATGTGCAGGCTGGGTGCTGAGATTAGGGTTCGCAACAGAGAATTCTCTCTAATGAACCATGGAAAGGTGCTAGAAAAGAAGCTGTCTTCATTGACCAGCTGAAACTTTATTCGATGTTTGTTTGCTGATGTTGCTGTTATTTATAACAAATCAAACAAATAATGAAAAAAAAAAAAGACGGATATAATCAATAAAATCTTACCAATTCTCATTTATCAACGTTTTCCATCTTACCTTCACCTTTGGTTGGCTGATTAAACATGTGCCATATAATTAGCATATGCCATAACTTACAACATAATGCTGGCCTGGCACGCCCTCCCAGTGACGTAACACCTTTGGCGTTGCTGTCGCTGGTCTGGCCAGCTGCTGATCGGGCAGGACTTTTGAATTCTCCCAAACTGGGGAACTGAGCAGCTCCAACAGCTCTCAGTCCTGTTCAAGCAATTGACTTTGTGTCACATACGTCAGAGCAGAGGAAAGAGTAGTGTGATTGGTTGCGCTTTGAGAAATTTAGTTATACGGGCTCTTGGTCAGACCAAAGTCTCGTAGAGCTTTGAAAGTCGATGGCAATCAGGCTAACATAATGCTAGCCTGGCACGCCCTCCCAGTGACGTAACACCTTTGGCGTTGCTGTCGCTGGTCTGGCCAGCTGCTGATCGGGCAGGACTTCTGAATTCTCCCAAACTGGGGAACTGAGCAGCTCCAACAGCTCTCAGTCCTGTTCAAGCAATTGACTTTGTGTCACATACGTCAGAGCAGAGGAAAGAGTAGTGTGATTGGTTGCGCTTTGAGAAATTTAGTTATACGGGCTCTTGGTCAGACCAAAGTCTCGTAGAGCTTTGAAAGTCGATGGCAATCAGGCTAACATAATGCACAAGTTACCGGTAATGCCAGTAACTTGTAGGACTGTAGGACTACAAAAGTTTGAGACATCGCTCTAAACTGTGTGCTGATTGGCTAAACCGTAGAGTAACCGATGGAAAGGCAGCTAGGGGGGTTTGGTCCAGACTACGTGCGGAGATGAATGTTTAGCGGAGGTACGTAATATAGGCTCACTTCATTTTTCCTTCGGTCGGGTCGGATTTGGGTTATTATCACGGCATATTTTCGTGGGTTGGGCGGGGCGGGGCGGTTCGGATATCCTAACGGGCTGGTTTGGGGCGGGTGCAAAAAAACCTGACCTAGGGATGTGGGAACCAATGAGGAACATAGGTTGTACTCTGTTGAATCCATGCAATGGTACTCTAACGGCCGATTCACACACAAACCTGTGCGTGAGCGGTGCGGGGCGCGGTTTTGGGGCGATTTCATTTAGAATACATGTTAACAGGTTAGGTCATTCAGACTGCACGCGTGTTCTGCGCGGCTCCTGTCCGGTTTCTGAGCGGTGAACCGCGCAGCTCCCGCGCTGCTTTTTTGAAATAGAAACAAGTTCTATTTTTCCAAGCGTTTTCAGCGCGGTAAGCGGGACTTGCGCGGTGTCCATAGATTTTGAATGCAGAGCTCGGGCAGCCGCTACGTGCAGAACACCGCAGAGACAATTTATTGTGTGAATGCCCAAGCCCAGAGGCACCGCTCACGGACCGCCCCGCTCCCGCACCGCGAACGCGCAGTTTGTGTGTGATTCGGGCCTTAGCAGGTGGCCATACCTCTTCTTGAAATGCTTCACAGGGCATGACTACTCTGAGAGACTCCTGCAGTAACTGTATGTTCACACCAAGACCTAATAAAGCTATAACATCGCTTTTGTTGCTCAAAAAAGCAGCTGCTAAAATTCGCTCAAATCACTCACGACGTGCCAGTTCAAATTCACAGCTGAAACGCGTCAAAGCTAATTTAACTTTTTTTAGTCGCTCAACTTTTACAGCTCATAGCTTTTGTAGCTTTTCTCGCTCTTGCCCATATAGAGTGAATGACTTCCGGTGATTTTACAGCTTTAGTAGCTCTTGGTGGGAACGTACAGTAAAAGCATGAATGGGATATTTCACCTGGAGTGGATACCTCAAATGAGACGGAAGCTCCTTTAAGATTTACAACATCTTGCCTGATGGTCCTGAGTGCCAGCACTTCCTCCTTGGCATTTAGATCAAGATGTCTGGTAGCTGCTAGAAGGGGGATGGTTCCTTTAGAGCCATCGTCCAATATGGCATGTGTGTGTAGTGTCTTGAAATACAACATAGTGCAGCTCTTCCTTGCTAGGTAAAAGAACCACCACCTCAGAGGTTTGTGCATCTATGGCAGATCGTGTTTGCACACACAAAGTGTGCATCTTCTCATATATCGCAGAGCATGACTTGTCACTTATGATATCTCAACCTCTCATCAATTTTATCAAAGCAATCTCAAAAGACCAGAGCACCCTCTCCAGGCTGTCACTATCAAATACGCATGCATCTGGGCGAGAGAGGTTTACAGCTCACTCAATGAAGGCTACATCAAGGCAGCCACATTCCTCCTGAAAAACCTGCCCTTGGCTAATGAAGTAATCTCCTTGTCTGCACTGTCACCATCTTTAATGCAGGATCGACATATCTGTGCTGCATTTAGTTATTTTGCCAAGTTCTGCCAAATACCATTATGATGAACTGGGCCAGCTGGATGAAGAGGTGGAATACCAGATTGACATAGACCTTGAAGCAAAGGCCAAAGGTTTTGATGATAATGAATCTCGGATTGATGTTGACTGGTGGAAGGAGGTATTTTCAATGAAGACGGCAGAAGGGGAAATCAGATTTCCCCAAGATCTCTTGGGGAAGTTAGTCAGGGCACTATTGTCAGTGTTCACTGGCCCTCTTATTGAAGGCTCTTTCAACATCATGGATGATATCATTGAAAAAGATAGGGTCAAGCTGAGTGTTGAAACCTATGAAGGCTTTGCGGTCACATCTGAAGGCAACAAGGGAGACAGCCTCAACAATGAAAATCAGTGCTCAACTGAGGAGTTCATGTTTGTCATCTTATGGCAGATAAGTTATCTGAAGAAACGCAAGGACAAAATAAGCCAAGAGAAAAAACAATCCAGGAAGCAGTAAAGGTCCTAGAAGCAGTGAAAGTGTAGCCTGACATAGCCTGACCATAATACTGCTGTTCATCCGTATTCATGGTCTGGAGGTTCTTTAACCTGACGCAATTATACTGTGGAGGGGAGGGCATTCACTTCTGGTTTGAAACGATTGGACAGCTCGTCTCATCAGCTTTGCTTATTGGCCGGTAGACTCTCACAGTAAGATTCCCAGACCATGGATATGGATGAACATTCGTATTATGGGCGGGCTATGTCAGGCTACGCTGACTAGCCTATATGAATTATGTGAAATGTGAACCCATAAATGTTTCTAAGATGTAGCTTCTAGCCAGCTTGCAGCAAACATGCTAGCTGCGTGTTGCAATGCAACATAGCATCACACAGTTAAGAGACAGTTAGTACGGGTGCACTGAATGGGCATGTATGCTTGCCAATGGTTAAGCAAATTCACTAGGATAGTCTTCATCAAGAATGTTACCGTTAGCTTTGTGACTGTAGGCTACTTTTTACCTACATCAGCATTCAGCTTGACAGTGATTCTCGTCACATAGTTTAGCTAGGTAGAAAAGGCTGATTGATCAGTCGGTACAATGAAAAAAAATGTCCTTAAATAAACCGCTCCCAAATATTAACGTCAGAGCTGCTCTTATTTTGCAAAATGCATGTCTTAACCGCGGTTTATGAACGGGAAATTACAGTAGTCCCTTTTTCTTCTGTGATTGGGTACCGAAAGCAGACGAGAAAAACGGTCATGGTCACCATTCTGCTTTGCAGAGTGAAATAAAATAAGCACGCAAAGGAACGTGGGAACTCCCAGGCTACTAAGTCTGAGCCAACTCATACTGCGTACCCCTGGTCAGGACCTGACGTGAGATTGATTGTATCCACTGCTGCTCATGTTCATATTGATAAGTACCACACTTCGTGTAAAAAAAGCGTACACCCTGTTTTCTGTCATACGATCGCTTCATAAATGAGGGCCAATGTGATTTTATTTTTTTCTCAGTTTGTTTTGCACAGTTGAAGTGTATCTATGATAAAAATTACAGGACTCTCATCTTTTTAAGTGGGAGAACTTGCACAACTGGTGGCTGACTAAATACCTTTTTGCCTCACTGTGCTGTGGTGTGACCATGCATTAACAAGTCACTCAACGACTTTCATATTATAATAAAAGGTAGTAATAGGCCTAACTCTAGTTTTTGGCAGATAGGGAAGCATAAGCTGTTTGTAAGCCTTACTTCATGATAGCCTGACCCAGAGCGGTCTTGCGCGGTGTCTATAGATTTTGAATGCAGAGCTCGGGCAGCGCTTCGCGCAGAACCCCGCAGAAAAATTTCTTGTGTGAATGCCCAAGTCCACAGGCACCGCTCACGGACCGCTTACGGACCGCCCCGCTCCCGCACCGCGAACGTGCAGTTTGTGTGTGATTCGGGCCTGACAGTTAACCCAATGGGGCAGATTTCTAAACTGTTTTTTCAGCAACTAAACACGCTCAAAATGTCACCCCAAAAGTTATGTAACATCATCAGACACATTACAACACACATTATGCAGTGGTTACAAAGCCATTTTGTAAACAAACTATATTGGGCTGCTAGCATAAGCACACAGTTTTAACCACTTTTCCAGCCATTTGTAGCCATACACAATACAGTTCTGTGTTGTAATGTGTCTGATGATGGATACCACAGGCAACAAGTCTTTCCAGAGCCACCTCCTTTAATAAAACCAACGTTGAGGCTTTCTTCAGTCGGCTGGGGGAGATAATCCAGCGGAACCATTTTGATGGTTCTGTATGTAATGCGGATGAGACAGGCGTCACCACTGTTCAGGCACTATCACGAGTGGTAGTGTAATGGAGGCCAGCTAGCTCGGCTAGCTTGGCGGCAGTATGTGTAAATCCTCATCACCCAATTCCATGGGCGCTTCTAACAGCTGAGTTAGAAGCTCGGGCTTTTAGCTCAGTTGGTTAGAGAGTCCCACTCCCACGTCGGGAGTTTGTAGCTTGCGGGGTGGTGGGTTCAAGACCCGTGTGCAGTGCGGACCGCCACCGGCTACAGTAGCACGCCGGGGGGTCAAGCAGGTGGGAGCCATGACCTCAGGTGAGAGAGGCGTATTAGTCTCTGTTGCATACTGTATGTAATGCAGGCTCTGGGGAATACCATTTCTCCATTCTTTGTGTTCCCCCAAAATAATTTTAAGGAACATTTTGTACAAGTGCTGGAAGTGATAATAAAGCTGGCTGGGTGCAAGAGGAGGATTTCCTGTCATTTCTTTGTCACTTTGTGAAACATACCAAGGTCAGTCCAGAGAAAAAGGTCTTGCTCCTGCTAGACAATCACTCCTCGCACATTTCTGTGAGAGCCGTCGATTTTTGCAAAGGCCAGGGCATTGTTCTTCTTACATTTCCCCCATGCTGCAGCCATAAGCTCCAACCGCTGGATCGTAGTTTGTTTGGTCCATTTAAGAAGGTCAACGCAGCCTATGATGCGTGGATGAGGATGAATCCCGGTAAACCGATGACAATATTTGACATCCCGGGAATTGTGAGAATTGCCCTGCCCTCAGCTGCAACGCCAAGAAACGTTCAGGCAGGCTTCCAGAAAACAGGAATATGGCCTTATCATCCGAACGTTTTCCAGGACAGTGACTTTGCGCCCTCCCAAGTCACAGATCGCCCTGACCCTGCACAGTTTCCGTCCGGCTCCTCACCTGTTCAGCTGCCGACCGGCTCCTCAGGCACTCCATTGACAGGTTGGATGAATGTTTTGATTGTGTTTATGTGTTGTATTGTCTTCTATGTTGTTTGTTATTGTATTGAAAAGATTTTCAATTAAATTGCGCCGACTATGCTACACTGATGGAAGATTTTAAAGAGAAAGCAGTAGAAATGAAACACCGCTTCCTAGAAAGAGGCTATACAGCTCAGTGTGTTGATGAAGCATATGATGTTGCACTCTCAAAGTCTAGAGCTGACCTTTTGAAAAAAAATATTAAAAAGGAAAGGCACTTTTCAGACTACTGAATATGAATCAACTCAGCTCACTGTTTTACTTCAAGTAAATTGGCTTTGTTTTTGCCTACAGTAAATGTTGGCTTTGGTATTTTGTATAATTGTATTGAATTTATTTAGCAATGTTGCAAGAAAAATATTAGTCTATAATGGTTAATGTAGATCATTTATTTCTAATTACAGAAGTGAGGGAAAGCAGAATCATGTCAAGGAGGTGTAAGTTTAAGGAGGAATGGAAAATAAATCCTGAGTTCAGGGACTGGATAGGACAGACAGATGATGCACAGCGGGCATACTGCAGGATATGCAAGAAAGCATTTGATGTAGGCAATATGGGCATTTCTGCTGTTAAAAGCCATGCTAAAGGACAGGGACACAAGAGGGTAATGTTAAGTCAAGGCAGTGGACCACGCATGACTGCTTTCTTCAATCAATCGTCCACCCCTCAAAATACTGAAGCTAGTACAAGCACACAGGCAACAGAATCAGAGAGCCAAGGAATCAGCGAGGTCCAACCATCAACCTCTGTAAACCCACCTCAAGCTACACGCACAATTGGAGCTCATTTCTCAAGTGAAGCTGTGTTAGAAGCAGAGATCCGCTGGGTTATTAAATTAGCCCTCTCCAACTCCTGTTCAGATCTGAGTTCATTGTTTCCACTCATGTTCCCAGATAGTGAAATTGCCAAAAAATTCACATGTGGTGCTACAAAAGCAGCGTATCTGGTCTGTTTTGGCCTTGCACCATATTTCAGAGATAAGCTCATTAAAGATATCAGACAGTCCAACAGCTATACCATGTCATTTGATGAATGCCTTAACAAAATTACTCAGACTGAACAGATGGATGTGCTTGTGCGGTATTGGAGTGATAATGAAGACAGGGTAGTTGTGCATTATCTGGACTCCCAGTTTCTGGGCCACACACAGTCAGAGAAGCTTGTTGAGAGCATTAAAGTTTCACTGTCTCCACTCGATCCAAACAAGCTCCTACAAATCTCAATGGATGGACCAAGTGTCAACAAAAAATTTTTGAGATTATTTGAAGAAGACCGGTATTAGAGGCTTGATAAACCTAGGAACCTGTGGTCTTCATACAGTTCATGGAAGCTTCCAACAGGGCGAGAAGGAGAGTGGATGGAAGATAGGGGACAAACTAAGAGCCCTTTGGCAGCTTTTTCATGACACACCAGCCAGGCGGGATGACTTTATTGAATTCACCAAAACCTCAACCTTCCCTCTGAAATTCTGTGCTCACAGGTGGGTGGAGGACTTACCAGTGGCAGAAAGAGCTCTCTTGATTTGGCCTCATGTTGAAAAATTTATCAACAAGTAAAGTGCCAACATCAACATCATACACTGTGGTCAGAGAGGCTGTTGGTGACCCTCTTTTTGAGGCAAAAGTAAAAAAAATTGCCTATGTGGCAAGGCAGCTGAAGCCCTTTCTGGAGGCTTTCCAGACTGACGCCCCCATGACTCCATTTTTGTCAAAAGACCTTCAGGCCCTCCTGAAGAGTTTGGTTTCATGCTTTTTGAAGAGGGAGGTCCTTGAAAGCATAAAAACACCTGTCCAGATGCTGAAAATGGATGTACTGGACAAAACGCTGCATTTACCACTAAAAGAGGTGGATCTTGGATTTGCCACTAAACAGGCCCTTGATAGAGCCGGAGAGAATGTGTAGCCTTCCTGTCTGCAACAGCAAAAAAACTGATCAACAAATGTCCTTTGAATTATCCGGCAGTAAGGCATTTGGAATGCCTAGATCCAATCACTATGATTAGTGACCAAAGAAGTGCCATCTCCATGTTTGAGAAACTTTTACAGCTCCTGCTTAATGCCAAATGGCACACCGCAGAGAACTGTGACAGACTTCTCAGTGAATACAAGATATTCCTCACTGAGATGGTGCAGCATCACAAGGAGGAATTCCAAGGGTACAGTACTTCCTGTCGACTGGACTCATTCATGGGAAGATTTGCTGGTGGCAAAGAAGAGTATGCAGTCCTCTGGAAATTGATGAAAGACATCTTCACACTGTCACATGGGCAAGCAGCAGTCGAGAGAGGGTACTCTGTGAATAAGGACATGCTGGTTGCAAATCTTAAAGAAAGGACCCTGATGTCTCTGCGACACTGCGACTAATCCAAGATTCTTTGACTGATAGCTCATTTGATGGGGTATTACCAAAGTCCCTCTTGCAGCATTGCAGAAATGCCAGGATGCGATATATCCAATACCTTGAAGATGAAAAAAAGAAGAAAAAGGAAACTGAAAATGACAAGCAGAGAGAAGAGCTTGGCTCTGAAATCACAAAAGTTGCAGCAAAGCGACGTAAAATAATTGCCAGCATTGAGGCAATGCAAGCAGAAGCAGATGTAATGGCAGAGAAGGCTGAGAGAAAACAGGACTTTACTCTGCTCACAAAGTCTAATGCCTACCGTAAAAGTGTTGCTGAAAAAAAGAAAGAGGTCATTGATCTGGATGCAGTTTTGTCAGACCTTAAAGAATGTCATCAGAGATGTAGGTAGAGCAACACAGTATTGTTCTTGAACCTAGGCATGCCTTTTTCATAATGCTATACCATAGTTGCCTATAACTGCCAATTGTTCAGTTCAGGCTGTCAGTCTACTTTTTTTTTTTTTTTCTAGTTTATTCAAATTTTCAACTCTCGGATTGATCGTCAGGCTATCATGATTTGAAATGGCTGTTTTCATAAAGATTTGTTCATTATTATGATCTTTATCATTGAGCTATGCAAATTCTAAAGCTGCTGGCACCTACAAGGCACCTTATTTCCATTAAAGCAGTCAAAAGTTCATTCAGACTTTCTGTTTTATGTGTGATCATTACATACAGTATATTAGGCTACGCAATATTATATGTAGGTTATCATACACATGATATAGACAATACATTTTCTGTCTTCATGCAGTTTTGTTTAATTCAAACAATGTACATACATGTATTTGATACTATGACACACTTTATAAATGTGATATTCAAGTAACTTATTTTTAACTTAAAGGGGAGGTTCGGTTTTTAACACATTTAGCCCCTTTTCTAGAATGTCTAGGGTACGGAAGAGCATTAGTCTCAATAGGAGAGATATATTTTGCAAATCTCTGAGAAAGAAACTCAGAATTTTCGAGAAAAAAGTCGAAATTTTGGAGAAATAAAGTCGAAAGTTTTGAGAAATAAAGTCGAAAATTTAAAAGTCGAAACTTTCGAGAAATAAAGTCGAAAGTTTTGAGATACAAAGTCGAAAGTTTTGAGATTCAAAGTCAAAATTTTCGAGAAAAAAAAATCAGAAATATGTAGAAGGCGGGCGGAAGTGATATTTGCCTGTGGTCAGTGGACATGAATGAGATCAGGCTGGGAGAGGGTGACACCCGCTTCAGATGCGTCCCTGCCTTGTTATGATGCAGCTGGACAAAGTGAGAGTTTAGCCCCACACCAAGCACAAACATCGAATCCCTTGGCCAATGTTAGTGGTGGTAACAATATTTCAGGGGGTCGGATTGTTCATCGTGAAGTTAGGAGGCAAGTTAGTAGTGTGGGGAATGCCGGAGTTTATATGGGAGCACAGTGTTTTTATCGCGCTAGCCAGCTAGCATCTATGCCTTCTGACCGTGCCTCTCCACAATCCGACAGTAACGTGGAGGCTGGAGGTTTTGACTAATGCCACTGGGGATGTTACGAGGTCATAGTGTTCATAGGAGAGTTAGGGTACAACATAGGCAGGGTGGGGAGTCGCAATGATAATGACAGTGTGCGAATTCTCTCCACTTTGCGTGCGCGCAAGGCGGACCTCGCCATGCAGCGCGCAGCAGGGTCAAAGGCGCTGTGCCACGGCATGTTTAGTTCAAGATAATGGAAATGCCGGCTTTGAGTACTTGGCAAATGAGGGTCAGTCTTCCGTTTGATCAGCCAATTGGTTATCTGGGGGAAAGACAACTCGATGCACTTGATATAATACGAGGCAATGACTTTAGGGTCATTGCTGGTGGTATACACCTCCACCCACAACACATGCCCTGCATCTGTCCGTTCCCACTCAGTTCCTCCTGCACGAAGGCTATCACATTGTCGATGTCCGACTGATTTCGCCTCCTGCACAGTCCAAGTTCACGACACCGCCTCTACAGTGTCCGGATAGAAATCACAATACTGTGATTCTGTGCTAAGACGTCAAGGATCTCTCTGTTATTAAATCCAACCTCAAAATAACATTTGATTAACTCCTCCATTTCAGCAGCACCAGGCCTTGCAGACGAAGTCTAACAGCTCTGAATGACCTACTTCCGGGTAGACTAAATTTGTGACTTTTTTCTCAAAACTTTTGAGTTTTTTCTCGAATATTTCGACTTTATTTCTCGAAAGTTTCGACTTTTAAATTTTTGACTTTATTTCTCAAAACTTTCGACTTTATTTCTCGAAAATTTCGACTTTTTTCTCGAAAATTCTGAGTTTCTTTCTCAGAGATTTGCAAAATATATCTCTCCTATTGAGACTAATGCTCTTCCGTACTAGGGTGCAATAGAACGATTGACACCAAAATTTGGATGATTGGTCCTGTCTCGAGTATACGGCTATTTCAGAACCCCCCTTTCCTGCTTCAGACAGGCTAGCTTTGTGCATGTCTGACAATGTTCCCTAAAACCACCTAAAACATTGTTATTTTCAAATATGCTACTCACCGAGTCATCAGTGCTGTTATATGGGCATGCAAAACAATTCTCGTCGTGAAAAACCATTCCTGTCGTGTTTTATTTAGCATTTTGAAAATCCTGGAACAATGTTTTAGTTGGTTTTAGGGAACATTGTCAGACATGCACAAAGCTAGCCTGTCTGAAGCAGGAAGGGGGGTTCTGAAATAGCCGTATACTCGAGACAGGACCAATCAGCCAAATTTTGGTGTCAATCGTTCTATTGCACCCTAGACACTCTAGAAAAGGGGCTAAATGTGTTAAAAACCGAACCTCCCCTTTAAGTGAATATCAATGATGTGCATGGGAGTCTTTCATGGTGTGATCAACAGGTCTATACTAAACATTATAGATTTGCTCAGTAGCCTATGTAACAGTGTTTGGATAGTTTTCCAAAACCAAAGAAACATTTCTTTTTTAAAAAAGCCAGCACATAACAAAATGAGGTCAAATGACTGAATTAGTTGCCTTTATGAAATTTAGCACATTGGAGGCACTACGTTTCTCGTGTTGTCTGCGACTTAAGTGAATGACCGTATGACCAAATCCTGTCATGAATTATTTAAAAAAGATCCTGGAAATGTCCTGGAAATGACCTGGAAAATGATTCCTGAAAAAGAGTGGGAACCCTATGAAGGCTTTGCGGTCACATCTGAAGGCAGCAAGGGAGTCAGCCTCAACAATGAAAATCAGTGCTTCACTGAGGAGTTCATGTTTGTCCTCCTCTTATGGCAGATAAGTTATCTGAAGAAACGCAAGGACAAAATAAGCCAAGAGAAGGAATAATCCAGGAAGCAGTAAAAGGTCCTAGAAGCAGTGAAAGTGAGGAGGGTGAAAAAAAGCTTCCACGGCATCTACATTCACAGTTGCTAAACCAGGGACGCTGGAAGTCATTTACAGCTGGGGGGGGGGGGTTGAGTGACGTCACGCATTGGCAATGACGTCACACCGGACGCTGAGCAAAAAAAAAAAAAAAAAAAGTTTAATATTACGGTAAAAAAAGTACGCTCAATAGCCTAGACAAGACACTTGGGCCTACAAAATGATATTACAAGTTAATTTACGAGTTAATTGCAAAAAAGGGTAGGATATCAAAACTTTCAACAAATGGGTTAATGAACATGCAATTACAACTTAGTTTTAGGATGAAAATAAAGTTGTGAGTAGTCTAATGACTACAGTTTGACCTATTTAAACTATTAAGATAGGCTAGCCAGTTTACCCTGGTTTAGAGCCTTATATCAGGGATTCTATATATAAATCTATGCTTATCCATCCATACGCGTAAAACAGGTGAAGACGTTTACGCGAAGCGCAACAGAGGTTCTGTTTTCGACCTCTACGCTTCTCACGACACAATCGAAGGGTGTCACTTTGGAGGACATTTGCAAACAAGTGCGTGCGAGACGAGTGGGAATGGAAATGGGACTGGAACTAGGTTACCTCACTCACGTCAGATGTAGCGCTACGCGCGTTCATCTGATATTCAGCGATAGACGAGATATTTCAGGAGCCAGAAATCCTTGAATCTAACTGGACAAACGGCTTGTCCATCAATTTAATTGACGTACACTGCAGCCAACCACATTGAAACCAACCGATGACGCTGGTTAAGTTTGTTGGATTGGTTGGATTCAAAACAGTTGCTTATTCGCTACGTCACACCCTCTACAGCAGCTAGCGGCCCTGATTGGTCCGGTTAGAGAATAATGGCTTGAAATCTCTCTGATGGGCTTCAACATCAGATCGTTGCGCGGAAGTGCCTTATAGTAGAGCAGATTAGTGACTTAATCGTTCACTTTGGTATAAAAGCATGAAATTTGGCACAGATACTCTCCAAGGGTCACTTTTTGGAAAAAAAGCGCTGGCCACACAAAATTTCAATATGGCAGCCATTTTATCAGATGGCCGCCACTGCTACTAAATGGTTAGTGTAGAAACCATTTACTTTGGTATAAAACTATGAAACTTGCCTGACATACTGTCTGAGGGCCACTGTTTAGGAAAAAGGCCCTGGCCACCCAAAAATTCAATATGGCGGACATTTTTCAAGATGGCTGCCATTGTTACTTATGGTTGGAATAAAAACCATTTACTTTGGTATAAGAACATGAAATTTGGCTGAAATGCTGTCTGAGGGCCACTGTTTTGGAAAAAGGACCTGGCCACGCAAAAAATCAATATGGCAGCCATTTTTCAAGATGGCCACCATTGGTACTAAATGGTTAGTGTAAAAGTTGTTTACTTTGGTATAAAAGCATGAAATTTGGCAGAAATACTGTCTGAGGGCCACTGATTAGGAAAAAGGCCCTGGCCACCCAAATACTCAATATGGCGGACATTTTTCAAGATGGCTGCCATTGCTACTAAATGATTGGGATAAAAACCATTTACTTTGGTAAAAGAACATGAAATTTGGCTGAAATACTGTCTGAGGGCCACTGTTTTGGAAAAAGGCCCTGGCCAAACAAAACTTCAATATGGCAGCCATTTTTCAAGATGGCCACCATTGCTAATGCCACTTTTAAAGTTGGTATACTGTATACAATAAATCATGGTCCAGAATCACATATTATCTATTCACATTTGCAACGGCAAAGTTCTGTGCATCTGAAACCAACCAGTCAGCAGGACTCTCTGCTTGTGGCTGACACTTGGTTGCTTGACCCCATACACACCATTTCCAGTACACAGTACATTGGTATGTTTGTGTTTGCCAAAACCACAAAGAGAAGCCTGGTGAAAATGTTGCATGAACATGTATGAGTATCTCATATGACTGGGTGCTAGAGATATCGGCTCAACTTGGAGATGCCACAGTACACAAGTGTGTTGAGGAGGGTGTGGTCTGTTCACCAGTGCTACAGAAAGGGCGGTTCACCACTGCTGTCATTGACGACATTGACCACAACCCTTCTGCAACAACTGCTACAACATCATTCCATGGCACCTGTGTGTCTGTGTTTCAGCATCCGACAAAAGAAAACAATGGTGAGAAGCGTTGGCAGCTTAGGTTTGAGGCAGAAAAGGGTAAAGTCTGTGACTGAACTTCCAGACTTTTTCACCAACATTTATCCTACTTTCTTCTAGACAAAGAATTCTGATCCACCAAATCCAGTCACCACTGTCTTCAGGTCACAGCTTGCCTTTGGGTATGAGTGGCTTGAGAAAGTAAGAGTTGTGGAAGAAATAGGTGATGCAGTGAACCTTACATGATCAGCCCACCATGCCTCATTAAGGCCAAGTGCATTTGCTTTGCAAGTGCATATTGGCTGGTCGGCTGTGGTGATGGGTACTTGACCTGGGCTAAGATATGGCACTATATCTTGCACTTTCTCCATCACATGCTTGATGGTAGCAACAGAGTGGGCTTGAATAAGGGCAAGAGCAATGTGATGCTTATATTAAATTCTGGGCTCCTTAATGAGGCATGGTGGGCTGGCCATCACCTACAGTACAGTATGTCTTCCACAACTCTTACTTTCTCAAGCCACTCATACTCAAGGGCAAGCTTTGGCCTGAAGACAGTGGTGACAGGATTTGGTACTGGGCTATTTGGTGGAACTGGAGTCTTTGTCTTGAAGAAAGCAGGATGAATGTTGGTGAAAAAGTCTGGAAGTTCTGACACAGACTTTACTTTTTCTGGCCCAAAGCTGCCAACGCTCCTAACCATTGTTTTCTTTTGTCGAATGTTGAAACACAGATACACTGGTGCCATGGAATGATGTTGTAGCAGTTGTTGTCAATGACAGCAGTGGTGAACAACCCTTTCCGTAGCACTGGTGGACAGACCTCACCCTCCTCAACATACTTGTGTGTACTGTGGCATCTCCAAGTTGAGCTAATATCTCTAGCACCCGGTCATATGAGATACTCATACCATGCTCATGCAACATTGGCGAAACCAGAAAAAGAAGCCTGGTGGAAAACACAGGCATACCAATGTATACTGGAAATGGTGTATATGGGGTCAAGCAACCAAGTGTCAGCCAGAAGCAGAGAGTCCTGCTGACTGGGGATGGAAAAAGCTTCTTTTCAACAGTCTTCTGGACTGCAAATGCACCAATTGTACAAAGTTGTGAACAACTAGCCAAGTGTGGCTGCAAAACAGAATGCCAGGAGAGATGCACATGTTTTAAATTGGGTTTCAGATGCACAGAACTTTGCAGTTGCAAATGTGAATAGATAATATGTGATTCTGGACCATGATTTATTGTATATGTACCAACTTTAAAAGTGGCATTAGCAATGGTGGCCATCTTGAAAAATGGCTGCCATATTGAAGTTTTGTGTGGCCAGGGCCTTTTTCCAAAACATTGGCCCTCAGACAGTATTTCAGCCAAATTTCATGTTCTTTTACCAAAGTCAATGGTTTTTATTCCAACCATAAGTAACAATGGCAGCCATCTTGAAAAATGTCCGCCATATTGAATTTTTGGGTGGCCAGGGCCTTTTTCCTAATCAGTGGCCCTCAGACAGTATGTCAGGCAAATTTCATAGTTTTATACCAAAGTAAATGGTTTCTACACTAACCATTTAGTAGCAGTGGCGGCCATCTTGAAAAAATGGCCGCCATATTGAAATTTTGCGTGGCCAGCGCTTTTTTCCAAAAAGTGACCCTTGGAGAGTATCTGTGCCAAATTTCATGCTTTTATACCAAAGTGAACGATTCGGCCAAAAAATGGCATTAATCTGCTCTACTATTACGAATGTTATGTAGCGCATGATCTGACGTGAGTGAGGTAAGGAACTAGGCACACAGACAAAGCAATTTTACACATAAAATCCGAGCAGGATAGGGATTTGTCTGGATGTGCGAACTGTCGGGTAAGTTACACAGACTCATGAATGTTTGGCTGTTGCGCTCGCACACGCAGGGTTAACAGCGGGTGACGAGACGGCCGAACTTTTTCTAATGGATAAGAATAAGGGCTGTGCACCATCAGCGACGATGTGATGCACTACGCATAGAGAACAAAGAACACTAACTTTGAATTTGCAACAGATTCTGCATAGGCTGAGCCTGATCACGTAAGATTTTCAAGCAGTTTTCATTGGTTACCATTTTACATTGGTTGGTACAGGGGCGCCGTTAGGGGGAAAAGTTAGGATGATTCTAAGGGCCCAGCACAGACAGGGGGCCCAGAGAAATTTTTATATTAAAATCAATATTTGAGGGGCCCCAAAAATTCTTCTGTCATAGGGCCCAAAATTTCTAGCAGCGCCCCTGGGTTGGTAGCAATGTAACCACACACAAGTCTCCTCTGTATCCCTCATTTTCCAACAAATACGATTCTAAATTAAAAACAAGATAGTGAATTAACAGCTGTCCCTCTCGCACGACGAACTTATGATGAGTGTTGCAAGACAGAATTTAAAATCCAGGGGTGCTGCAGCCCCCTCAGCACCCCCACTTCCA
This sequence comes from Sardinella longiceps, assembly GCA_027497455.2. Classification (NCBI taxonomy): domain Eukaryota; kingdom Metazoa; phylum Chordata; class Actinopteri; order Clupeiformes; family Clupeidae; genus Sardinella; species Sardinella longiceps. The sequence goes on along the minus strand of JAODXP020005189.1, from coordinate 18,856 downwards.
GCGTCCCTGTGCTAAAGGCTCCTCCGCTACCACAGCCTCATTATAGAGCTCAAGAGTCACATGTGCAACCAGAACAAGAACAAAGAAGCAGAAAAAGTGAACTTTCACTTTACTGTTATTGTTTCCTGGTTTTATTTCAATATATGTTCTTATTATTCTTACTGTTCCTTTTGCTGTTCCATGGTTCAAGTTCAGCTGCACTTGCACTTCACTTTTGTCTAAACCATTGTTGTGTATTGTTAAAATAAATGTATACTTTGCATTAAAAACTTGTTGTTGCATCATTTATAACCAGTAATGGCAATGGTGAAGCCTTGCCTTGGCTTTAATCAAAATTTAACGCATTGTTGACATGGGCCAACGGCATGAAGCTTTTTGCATGTTCTCTGGCGTGTAGAGCAGAGTCCCCCTGCTGATCCAAGACATCACCATCTGCCCTTCAGCAACCCAATGCAGCACCATTGCACACATCCCGAGTGTGTCCAAGGTTGAACTTTTGCTCTTGTGCAGTGTCCGGGTTTGCCAGTGGAGTCACCAGATAATCAGTGAGGGGATAACCCTCGTCGCCTTACAGAAATTAAAAGAAACGTTGACGTTATCAGCTACCTAAAAATGCCAAAATTGTTTTAAATGGTAGTTTCTCACCAAAAAGGTGACCTCGGTCTTGAAGCTTCCACCTGCAGGCACATCCCTACAATGCTGTTCTGGAAAGTAAAGAATTGTGCGTCCCACCAGGCCATCGGGCCACCATGTTTAGAAGGACCAGCCTGGAATCACAAATAATCTGGACATTTATGGAATGAAAATATTTATGTTAACCGCACTTGTGTATTAACCGCACTTTAATCAAACCTGTTTCAGGTCACGTTACCCCTTGGCGTCATTTCAGCAGAGCTCCACCTCTGCCCCTTGCCTAGTTAACTCACGTCTTCACCACATCAGAAGTCCACACAGGCAGCATATAGTCGTTTTATAGTATTGACAGTAAGAAGATCTGAATTTCAATAAATATGAACGAACCAGACACGCATAACTTAGCCTGACATAGCCCGACCATAATACTGCTGTTCATCCATATTCATGGTCTGGAGGTTCTTTAACCTGACGCGATTATACTGTGGAGGGGAGAGCATTCACTTCTGGTTTGAAACGATTGGACAGCTCGTCTCATCAGCTTCGCTTATTGGCCGGTAGACTCTCTACCGATGTAAACACGCCCCAGAAGACAGTTTCCAGACCATGGATACGGATGAACATTCGTATTATGGGCGGGCTATGTCAGGCTACGCTGACTAGCCTATATGAATTATGTGAAATGTGAACCCATAAATGTTTCTAAGATGTAGCTTCTAGCCAGCTTGCAGCAAACATGCTAGCTGCGTGTTGCAATGCAACATAGCATCACACAGTTAAGAGACAGTTAGTATAGGGTGACCAGACGTCCCCGATTTTCGGGGACAGACCCCGATTTTGATGGCCTGTCCCCGCCTGCACCTGTCCCCGAAAATGTCCCCGATTGGCTGAGTAGCCTACCGATACCTCTCGTCTAGGTGGCACAGGTTCGGGGACAGCCAACCAGTTGCTGCTGAGTTACATTTTTAATCCATGTCTTACAGAGTTGCTACCTGTCCTGTTTTTGATTGGATCTTCCTTCTTTTTGGTTGTCTGACCTGGAAAACTTACACACTCTCCCTCGACATCAACATTTTTAATTGACTATTTTCTCCTCGCCAATCGATTTTGCGCATTTTACGCACTTGATGGAACCTAGATGGACACCTTTAATGGCCTTTGCCGGTTCAGCAAACGCAAGTCTTGTATCTCATTTCAGCGTTATCTTTCTCAAACAACTCAGGTGTCAACGCTACGGTCAGTAAATATGTAGGATCTGAGTTTTCTTTCTCTCACCCCAACGAATCTAAAAGACAGGCGAGTAGGCTAAAAAAATCTTAAAAGGGCAACAGTATTTAAAAAAGCCTTTGATCTAGGTAGTAGGGTCATAAACCTCACTTCCGTGACCATCTTCTGGCTAATATGTTTTGACATAATTATAGGTGCTCTGGTAAAAATAATAATTATTTAATACTTTTTCAAGATGACGCCTACAGCCATTTTGGATTCGGCCCTCTAGAAAAAAATGCCGGCATTTTTGCGAGGGACATGGGGGCTAATTTTTTTTTATAAATGGTTTATAGAAGCCAAATCAGTTGTCAAAACATATTAGCCAGAAGATGGTCACGGAAGTGAGGTTTATGACTAAGGCCTAGGCCTATTAGTTATTATGTTGATACCAAAGGTGGTAGGTATATGACTTCTGCCCATGATGTTGATGTCAGCAGTAGATATATTATTGCAATAATCCCTCCTTATGGGTTATTTCCCTTTGTGGAAAAGGCATACAGATTGGTGCAGACAAGTGGGGCCCACATTTACAGTAGTTAAAAGGTCTATCACTTCATACAACCATTGACAGACCCTATGATGGCCTTAGCATACAGAATCAGTCCATATCATGTGTCCAGTTTTTTTTTGTTGTTGTTGTTTGTTTTTTTTGTCAGAAATAAGTGTATAGCCTACTGAAAGGGAAAAGAGAACGCCTCCTCAGCTTTTTATGGGTGAAATAACCCCCCCATATTTGGGCAGAGAAAAAAAATAAAATAAAAATGTTTTATTGTTTTTTTCGCCAAACACGAAAATGTCGCAGATTTTTCTCAAAGAAATCTGGTCACCTTAAGTTAGTATGGGTGCACTGAATGGGCATGTGTATGCTTGCCAATGGTTAAGCAAATTCACTAGGATAGTCTTCATCAAGAATGTTACCGTTAGCTTTGTGACTGTAGGCTACTTTATACCTACATCAGCATTCAGCTTGACAGTGATTCTTGTCACATAGTTTAGCTAGGTAGAAAAGGCTGATTGATCAGTCGGCACAATGAAAAAAAATGCCCTTAAATAAACCGCTCCCAAATATTAACATCAGAGCTGTTCTTATTTTGCAAAATGCATGTCTTAACCGCGGTTTATGAACGGGAAATTACAGTAGTCCCTTTTTCTTCTGTGATTGGGTACCGAAAGCAGACGAGAAAAACAGCCATGGTCACCATGCTGCTTTGCAGAGTGAAATGAAATAAGCACGCAAAGGAACATGGGAACTCCCCTTTAACAAGTCACTTAACGACTCAACGACTTTCATATTCAAGTAAATGGTAGTAATAGGCCTAACTCTAGTTTTTGGAAGTTAGGGAAGCATAGTAGTTTGTAAGCCTTACTTCATGATGCTTGGCAGCCTTACTTATTAACTGAAAGGGAGGTTTGGTTTTTAACACATTTAGCCCCTTTTCTAGAGTGTCTAGGGTGCAATAGAACAATTGACACCAAAATTTAGATGATTGGTCCTGTCTCGAGTATACGGCTATTTCAGAACCCCCCCTTCCTGCTTCAGACAGGCTAAAACATTGTTATTTTCAAATATGCTACTCACCGAGTCATCAGTGCTGTTATATGGGCATGCAAAACAATTCTCGTCGTGAAAAACCATTCCTGTCGTGTTTTATTTAGCATTTTGAAAATCCTGGAACTATTTTCTTCGATATCTCACAGCCGCCTATAAACTTCAGGACCAACAGGACCAATCATCCAAATTTTGGTGTCAATCGTTCTATTGCACCCTGGACACTAGAAAAGGGGCTAAATGTGTTAAAAACCGAACCTCCCCTTTAAATCATATATAAAATAATAAACATTAAACCGAGCAACAATTACACATGCATGATTTTATTTAAAACCAACAAAAATATCCAGATTGAGTGAAAAAAGGTTTTCATACAAGATTATGGTAGTAAGGGTCTTTCTAGTAAAGACAAAGCAAACTTTTTTTAATTTCAAAAGAGAGGATTCATGATCTCAGTGTGTGAAGGTTAAAAAAAAGCCAAAGAATCATAGGAACTGCCCACAGTGCCCAGTCCTTCACACTAGTGCCGCACACTTCTTGACATAGTTGTGATCTTCACTCTTTGAGTCTCTTCAGGCTTAGTTGCAGATATAAAACTGGAAGCGACGATCTCTATGGGAGAGAGAGAGAGAAATATTTAATTCCCCCCACCACTTCGTTAACCTTTTTATTTTTATAGACTCATAGAAACAGCAGAGTAGGCTAATCAATTCTTAGTGTGTTTATTGTGCTGTTCATTAGGCTTCCATTATTTTCAACCATTAGACTAAACATTAAACCAAACCAATCAATAAATCATCAAACTAAACAAATCAATCAGTAAACTAAATCAAAATTGTTTAACGGAACATGTTACTTTATTCTCAAAATAAAGAGAAAAGGCATTTACTCGTAATTGTTGTTATGGTAAGAGGAGACTCCAGCAAGGTAGGCATCGTTAGGAACGTTCCAGTTGAAGTACTCATCAAAGTTATTAATATATGGGGTCCACTGGCAGGAAGGTGGGACGGGGCCAGTGGAACCACAGCATCTAAAAAGAAATCTAAGCAGGAAAGAAGACATTTGGAGGCCTCATTATTTTCAGGTTGTTTTGCCCTTAAATTGAGTAAAGAATGAAAAACTTGACTTTGAATGCAAAATAACAAACTCATAGCCTGGCTTTGCCTTCCTAGGTAGCTCCACTCAATAATGATTTCCCTCCACGATTTTGTCTGGCATTCCGGCCATTGGCATCGTTTGCAGAGATTAATTCTAGCTCGCTTTAAACAAAAACAAGCAGCATCGGGAGTTGTGAGAGATAAAGTTGGGTTTCTGTTGTTGTAGCGTTACCGTAGCTTATCTACTTCACGACTAAGCTGGTGCATAACATCAGTGATTGCGTGAAATCAGATGAAATCAGATTTAATATTTTCAAACTTCTACTGTTCACACCTCCAGCTTGCAATTGACCTATGGCTAAACCACGCCCCCGAACGCGATGAGCCAATCACAGTGTGCATAGCTCCCAATGCACTCGGACATTCTCTGCTTGCACGTCCATTGAAATACATTGCAGTTCGCCAGTTTTTGTTCGTTTTTATATGTTTTTTCACCGTATTTCAAGTTTTAAATGGTCAAACGGTGTGCAGGGGGTACAAGCAACTCAGACACAAGGTATCCTGAGAGGCTGGGCTACAGGGTGTATTTTTGCCTTTTCCCAAGCCTCATCTAAACCGAGATAAGTGTCTGCTTTGGATAAAGTTATGCAGCAGACAGACCACAACATTAACTGAACGTGGACAAAATTAACAAGGATGTCTACATCTGTTCTAAGGCAAGTCAACATCGTATTTGTGCCAACATGTTGTCACTTTGCTGGAAAGAAACAGAAAGTTATTTTAACGTCCCTAACGTTAACCACAACATCAACATCAACGTTGACTAATGTTAACGTTAGCGAAAGTTAGCTAACGCTAGTCAACGTTTCTGCCCAACTTTATGTCCTAGCTGCGTTGTTCATCATGTAGCTTTGTTTGATGGGAGTTTATTGGTCTCTTATACTCTAGTTTTTGTACAGTGGTTGTCCAAAGGGCTCTTGTTAAACTAACATTAACGTCTATCTTGTCCGAAATGGCGATGGCAACGAGATAAGGTTTATCATTTTTACACTGGGACCCTTACATTGTTGCGTGTAACTTAAGCTTTTCATCGACTTGCTAAAAGACAAAATTATTAACATAATCCTCTAGTGCATAGCTAAGGGCCTTTTGATGACTTCGAGATGATATCTTATCTTTCTGTCTCCAAAAGCCATCAATTACCTCCTGAGAAATCTCTTTGACTGTAACACTTGAAATAGCGCCCGTCACTGAATGTCCGATTGTTTGTCCGAGTGAGTGGAGGGGGCGCGGCTTAGCCATAGGTCAATTGTTTGTCAATGGTGAAATGCCAGACCCTTGTACGAAGCTAAAGCGTAGACCAGGGGGATGGCCAAAGCCAGGCAAATGAACTCATGATGTCTTTATAGAAATGCAACCATTATCAGAACATTACCGGCGATCCTCATGGGCATTACTGTGGTAACTGAAAATTCCTGTGATGGCATTGTTGCTGTGACAGGTGAAGATAAACTCTTCATCAAAGTTGTTCACCCAACCGCTATCATAGCAGTTAGGGGTGTGACTGAATGATCTTTTGCAGCTCATGCTGAAACGTCTGTCTTCATAATTGTTGTTATGGTAACTACAAACAAATGATTTAAAAAGAATAACTTTTGAAATGACAGCCTACCTCCGATAAACAATGACTGGCATCTAAGTATGTAAAATGGATAGCAGTTTTGGTGAATGAAAAGACAATTGACAGCTTACCTTGAAATCCGTGAGATGCTGTCAGTAAATGGGCACATGAAGAAGAGTCCTTCGTCAAACTCATTAGCATAGCTCCTTGCAGCCTTGCCTTCACCATTGAATTCACCTAAAGGCAAGGCATACCAACATAATAGGCACCAATTAGCTCGTAGCGATTTGGGAAACTCACTCCTGAGTGACGTGCTGCTGACACATGTCTAAAATGTAAATGGATCCAGTGCCATTTAATGATTTAAACACAAGTACAAGTTATGCTTTAAAGTCAATTCTGTATCTTACTGGGAGCCAATGCAGGGACTTCAAAATTGGAGTAATATGGTCAGTTCTTTTTGCTCTCGTAAAATTCCTAGCAGCTGCATTTTGGTTCAGTTGTAGATGGTTGGTGGTCTTTTAGGAAGACCTATAAAAAGACCATTGCAGTAGTCAAATCTACTGGAGATAAAGGCATGAATAAGTTTTTCTAAGTCCTTTCCTGACATAAGACCTTAGCTTGGAAATGTTTTTTAGGTGATAAAATGCTGACTTAGTGATTGTTTTCATGTGACTATTGAAGCTAAGATCACCATCAATGACAACTCCAAGATTTTTAACAGTCTCTTTTGCTTTAAGCCCTTTTGTGTTGAAGGCAGTGGCAACCTTGAGTCTTTCCTCCTTTTTCCAAATATAATTACCTCAGTTCTGTCTGTGTTACGCTGAAGGAAATTGCGTGACATCCAGTTGTTTATTTGGTCTATACACTGATAAAGGCTTTCAAGGGGGGCATAGTTGTGAGGTGACAAAGCAAAGTAAATTTGGGTGTCATCAGCATAGCTATGATAAGAGATTGAGTTGTTGGTGATAATTTGTCCAAGCAGGAGCATAAAGGTTGAAAATTAGAGGTCAAAGGATTGACCCCTGAGGGACGCCACAGGTCAAGGGCATTGGTGTTGAAGTACAGTTGCCCATTGCAACAAAAAAGCTTCTGCTCTTTAAGTATGATTTTAACCACTTGATAACTGTACCGGTGAACCCAACCCAGTGCTCAAGTCGGTGTAGTTGTATGTTGTGGTCAACCGTGTCAAATGCAGCACTGAGATCCAGTAACACCAGGACAGATGTTTTGCCTGCATCAGTGTTGAGAAGTATGTCATTTACAACTTTAAAGTACGGGTTCACTCAAAATGATGTTAAGCCCTGTTTTTGGATATCTTACGATGAAATACGATGGCTAAGATTGACATTTTGACAAACGCTTCTGTTCCAAGAATTTTTGTTTGTTGCTGTAGAGCCCTGGTCCCCAAATGGCGGCCCGTGGGCCAGATCCGGCCCGCAAGGACCAAATGAGTGGCCCGCAGCACCATCTGACTTACCCGTTTTCTCCATAAACATGCTTTCAGACCTCATAAACAGTAGGCCTATACAGGCAATCATACTATAAGAAATTTATTGAGGTGGATTAAAGAAAGCATTACACTACTTTGTAATGTTCTAACTAGCATCCTTCCAACGCGTGGTTTTTAATGTTTGCGGGGTTGGCCCTTGGCTTGGTATGTTTTATAAAATTCGGCCCTTGAGGAAAAATATTTGGGGACCACTGCTGTAGAGTCTTAAAGGAATAGGTCACCTCAAAACAAAATTTAGTCTCTTACCATATTCCCCTGAGTAGGATAAGTGCAAAGCGGTGCTTTGCCCGAATATAGTCCCAATGACCATATAGCCCATGACCACTGGAACAATCCTTCCTAAAACACATTAAACGTCTGTCTACAAAGGTATGAAACTCACAGAGTGGTCTGTAGTGTTCACAAATAAGCTGACAAATATCACAGCAAAATTTGACTTCTAGCAGGTTCTAGCATTATTTTGGATTTCTTGTGAGTGACCTATTACTTTCCAGCAGTCAGTGGGTCAGTTTGACTACAAACCTCAATAAAAATTGCTAGAAGTCATATTTTGCGGTGATATTTATGTCAGCATATCAGTGAACACTACAGACCACTTGGTGAGTTTCATACCGGCGTTTAATGTGTTTTAGGAAGGATTGTTCCAGCAGCCATAGGCTGCTGTTTAGATACAGCAACATGCAAAAATTCTCGGAACAGAAGCGTTTGACAAGATGTCAATCTTAACCATCGTATTTCATCGTAACATACCCGAAAACAGGGCTTAACATAATTTTGAGTGAACCCGTATTTTAATAAGAGCTGTCTCAGTGCTATGATTGGCTCGGAAACCTGACTGAAACTTATCAAAACAGTTATTTGATGTCAAGAATGCAGTCAACTGATTGAAAACATTTTTCCAATAATCTCCAATCTCCAAGAGAGAGAGAGAGGTCATTTCCTCTGTCCTGCTTTTTTCTCTTCTATAATTTCTTTAAGAGTAAAGATTTTGCTGTGTCTTTAGTCAGAACTGGGTGAGGGTGGTAAAAATCAGAACCAAGAACTTTATATGGGCCCTCTGTTTAGTAAGCACATGCAACTTGGATCAATGCAAAACCTCACTACATGATCATTTACAGTCTAAAATGTAAAACCATTTACATTTTACATTTGTAATGTAAAACCATTTGATCACACCAATGCAGTCATGCTGATATGTGTTTAACTGAATAATAGTTTCTAACCATATGCAGATGTATTAGCCAGTTTTTCAATAGTCTGATTCAACTTCTCCATGTCCACCTCTGTCTCTTCTGTGCTGGAGGTGGGAGCCAATGCCTTGGCAGAGGTGTCTGCTATATTTAAAAATAAAACACAAAACGGAAATGCATCAGCACCAGTTACAGTAGATATGAAGCAAATGGGTGGATAGCCAATAATTAATAATAAATAGTGTGTATATGTACATACTGAAAGCCAATATATGTGTTATGTACTATTATTCATTTATTCTTAAATTGTTTCAGTGGCATAACTTGTCAAGATATAGGTTTGAAGTATATTAAAATCCTCACATTATTATGATAGAAAATCAACTGTGTTACGATGTGTGAATGATTTGTGTGTAAAGAAGCATTTTGAAGGGAAATTACCTGCCATGCACAGAAGCAGCACACAGGAACAGATGATGAAGGACTTCATGATGATGCAGATGCTGCCTGAAGACTCTGGTGCAGGAGGTGATTCAAGTGATTCAGTAATCCATAGCCTCTTTTATACCTCTCTGAGACAAGGAACAAGCACTTTTCAGGATACAGGAATCCTGGTGCTGAATCTACTACCATTTACTACCCTTTTTTACTAACTCTACAATATTTTTACTACCTCCACAACATGTAACAGCACACTAAAAAAAAATCATTTACTTTTTTTATGGATTGGGTGATGGCTTTTTTTAATTGCCTTTCCCCGTCCAATTTCTCATGTGTCCCATGCGGAATTCAGCGCACAGGCAGGTGCTGGCTAGACTATTATAGGCTATAATAGCTTAAGTAGGCCTTTCACATTTCTTTGAAATACTCAAAAGCACTGTATGTTTGAAACACTTTTAAAAAACTAATTCCTGATGTGCTATTTTACTATATTTAAAAAGTAGATTAAGCTGCAAACAACCAACCTGGATTTGTAGGTTATGCATTTTCTGTGCTCATATTGAATCTATACCCGTGCAATAGCGAACTTGCGAAGAGATCTGGCAGAAAACCAGTCAGGTAGCCTACCCAGATTGATTGAGCGCGCGCGAGAGAGGTAGGCCTACATGTGACATTATTTGTATCACTCAGGTTCTATACTCGCCAAGCAAAATAATAAATGCACACAGGTTTAGTACATTAAGGAAAGTTTAGTACTTTAAGGAAGCTCAGAAATTCTCGTCAGATGACGTTTCTTACTTTTTACTACTTTTTACTGGCGTTAATTTGACCTCATTTAATTTACTACCTCTTACAAACTTTTTCAAACCCGCAGCTATACCTGCCTTTTTTAAATGACCTGTTTACAAAAATTATTTCTTCCAGCGAAATTGTTTCCTCTAGCAAAGTTATTTCTTCCCTCTTCCTTGATAGAGATAAGATAAGTTTGAGCTTTTCTCAGTTATCATATAACTGCCAGATACAACTCGAATCACATCATAAAGTTTGCTGATGACAGTGGATGGCCTCATCAGCGACAATGATGACTCAGCCTACAGAGAAGAGGTACACCATCTCACCAACTGGTGTGACACCACAACCCTATGTTCCCACATTTTCCCCCCAAATCTGATCTTATAAACCCCCATTTCTACTCCTGCCTGGTAGACCCCCTTTGGGAATTTAATAGCTGACTCCTCATTGGAGTGGGACGCAAGTTAAGCGGAGGGCAAAAAAATGCATTTTGTTCTATTTTTAAGTTAGCCTAGTCATGACACTCTCCTTGGTCTATGCATCACATCATACAAGGGTCAGGGATCAAGTTTTCAGTTCCAGAATCCTCCAATGTGGACGGAAGGGCTAACTGGATGAATATTATCTGTGTTAGTGTGAACATGCCAATATAGGAGAATATATTGTTGTTGGAAAACAGGGCCTAATTTTCAAAATTAGATCTATAATTTCCAAAATTTTCAGTGGAAAGAAAAAATCCTACGAAATTTGGGAACATAGGACTGTGGGAACATAGAGCTGTAGGAGCATAGAGCTGACCCCTCCTTCTACATGGGAGTCATTGAGAGCATACTCACCAGTAGTCTCTCAGTCTGGTAAGGCAGCTTCCATGTCGCAGACCAGAAAGCGCTACAGAGGGTGGTGAGAATAGCAGAGAAGATCACAAGATCAGCCCTACCATCCATTCAGGACCTGTATCCATCCCGCTGTCAAAGAAGAGCCATCAACATCAGACTGATGACCAGACCAGACCCTACCCTCACCCTCCTACCATCTGGCTATCGCTACAGCATGCGCTGCAGAACAACCAGACTCAGAAACAGCTTTTTCCCACAGGCCATCAGACTGCTAAACTCATAACCAAAGACCAATTACTCTATGCACACTCCCGTGCATAAATCTCCATGCTGCTACTTGCACCATGCACATTTGCCTCATTGCGCCTTGTTGTAATATTGCACTCCAGCAGCATACCTCAAGGACTTCTGAAACACCGACAGTCTACAGGGTAGCTTTGTAAAAGTTTGTAACGGGTAGTAAATGAAATGAGGTCAAATTAAGGCCAGTAAACAGTAAGAAACGTCATCTGACAAGGTAGTCAATTTCTGAGCTTCCTGAAAGTACTAAACTTGTGTGCATTTATTATTTTGCTTTGCGAGTATAGAACCTGAGTTCTATGTCACATGCAGGCCTACATCGTGCACGCTCAATCAATCTGGGCAGGCTACCCGGCTGGCTTTCTGTCAGATCTCTTCGCAAGTTCCTTATGAGTTTATTTCAGATAAAGGAACATTAATAAAGGCTATGAAACAAGACTCTGATGTTGTTGTTTATGTCCTAGTGAGTTGTGATGTCTTAAATACAGTGCTACATCTTAGAACTACAGTAAATCATAAAAGTAAACAACTGGAACAGATTAACGCTAGCAATCCATAGAAACGCAATTAGAGCTAAGGAAATATCAATCAAATAATCAACATTTATGATTCAATGTTAAAGGCAAGAAAATTTCTATGAAAGCAATAAATGTGGTAAATAACAAATCACATTTTATGGAACAAATAAAAAGCAACAATCCCAAGGAACTCAACACGGAAGCTCACCAGCTCTATAAAATTTCCATAGCAATAAATCTGGTAAATATTTAATTGCTAAAATGCTAGCACATAGATTAGAAGAGGTTACTAAATACTTTATCCACCTTTTTTGTATGTTGTATGGTGTACTTGTATCTGTTGCATGTTTTGTACACACTACACAGTACCCACAATATTGCCATCCTTGATAAAGATGACTAAAAAAATCTTTTTTCTCTCAAAAACACGTGCCATCATTATTATCAGCCATATAAAATTTGTCATATGCATTGCATATAGTTACTTGACGTAAGAAATGTAGTGAAATTTTGTCTGGTGTCTGTCTATTTGTGCATTACATTTGTCCAGAGAACACCAAGACGTGTTTGTTTGTCAGAAGTTTTTGTTATTATGAGTAATTATCCATGGTCCCTGCTTTTTAAAAACATTAAGCTAACTTGTCTTACACAAGCCCTTCATTTCTACTTTCCATCCTGAATGGGCTGAACATAGGTGGGTGTGTTTACAATACCTTGATTCAAATATGTGTTTTGAAAGCCTAAACAGAGTCCTGCCAAAATAATTTATAAATAATTTTTTTTGATTTTGCCAATTGGGTTCCTTAGAGGCCCTGCGACAGACCCTCCCCTGAGGGCACGTAACTCCACCTAAATGCGACCCCCACTATTGTCTCTTACACTTGGTCGACAACTCAGTGCTGCACACCCACAGACAACAAACTATGCTTAGACTACTATATAATGTTGACAAACAATATTCTGTACTGTTGTAACTAATAAAACCATGCACAATTTGTGATCTATTACTCAACTACTGACTAGGTGTACTTCACTGGGCTCCTAGTAGTAAGGTAGAGCCCATAGGGCGTTAGACCGCCCAAAGTCTCCTCCCCAAAAGAATTACTACGAATAGAAAGGAGTCTTCTCCCCTCATTCCTTTGCAAGGAAATTGTATTGTATTCGATTCTATATGAATAAAACTGAATTGCAGTAAATCACTGTAAGACTGATGTCAAACTCCATCCATACAGATTCAGTGGAGTGACCTTGCACTAATGGGGAAACATCACTTTGACTTCTATTTCCGGAAACTCATTTTAAATTACTTATATTTCAATGAAACTAGCGCACACTGTACCAACATTCATTCACATAGACACACATGTTGACCCGGATTTTATTGGTTACAGCTGTTGAGAGACTTCTCACAAAACATAAAAGACAATGCATTTGTTGGAATGATAATATCAAAGCTTCATCAGCCATTTCTGATAATAATATTTTCTTGACCCAAATATTCCTCCATGGGAGCTGGGGTGAGAGCACTTAGGTGGCAAACCGTCTCCAAGCTAAGCAGCTGGTCTCCAGTGCACATACCAAACAGACATAAAATGTTTCTGTATATCATTCACATACAGAGAAAAGGCACAATTAGTAAAGCAGCACTGTCAGGCAGAGATGAACTCTGCGATTAGACTTGGTCCATTTAGACATCTGGACTGGAAGAGACTGCAATAGAACATTATTAATTCATATAAATTTTCTCGTTTTTTTTTTCTGACCCATTAGTGCCAGCATTTACGGATGTTACAAAGCATTGCAGAGATAAACACATATACAAACATTTCACATACAGACGTTTTTGTTTGAAAAGTATTAAATTCATAGGTAACACATGCACATGACTAGGAGATGCCCTCCTAACCACTGTGCAGACAATCCACCCCACCCTCCTGTATCACTGACACATAAGACTGCTGGAAAGAACATTGGCACCCTCTGCTGGCCATCTCCTCAATCCGAGTCCTCATCGTCCAAGTACTCCTCCGCATTGCTTAGAGTGCGTGAGACGGCTGCAATGACAAAATGATTGAATTAATAAGGTCAAATCTATTCTAGAAAAATCAACAGTTAAGATAAATGATGGTGAGAACGTTGAGGTGTTCATGTGGAAGACTGCGGAGATTACTGCGGGAAGTGAGCTGACTGATGCTTGGATTTTGGAACTTTTATTTACGCTTACATATAGTCTAGTGACAAACCATCAAAAAGTGCTTTAGTTTTCGAGATACCCCTACCCGTGGTAGAACAAAACCCAACCATGTTTTTCTTCATCTTTAAGGTCTCCCATATATGAAATGGATTCTTGGACAACAATATTTTGCTGCAAAGATGGTTAAATTCATAGATATTGTCATACACCCCATAGCTAAAAAAAGAACAAAAATGAACCCTTGCCGAATGGGACTTAAGACATATAAACTGATACAGAATCTTAATACAAGCTCTGAGACCTTTGAAACTTGGCATGTATGTAGCCAAGAGGTTGCTGTACCTTCTAGACAAACCTGTGTGTGAATATCTTGAAGTATGCCATGTTTAGAGCCCTAAGAACACAAACCTAAAATAGGCGGACATGGAAAAAATTGGACACCTTTGCAGAATGTTTTTGTTTAGTTTGTGTTTGCTTTGGCAGGGAATGTCATAGAAACACATGGTATGGCTTGTTGGAAAGGCGAGGTTGTGCTGAATCCAGCAATACCCAATATGTAAATGTACCATGTACAATCAGGGTGCTGCCTTCCTCAATGTATGAGGCGTCCCAAATTAAGGAAAATGATGCATTGATATAAATAGGTCTCCAGTCCAAAGTCCATGGTCAGTGCTGACAAGGCTGTTGACAATTTCATTGGTATAGCAAAGTATGTTACATGAGTTAAGTCCTAGTCTATATTTAGGATCAGCTACATTTCATAATAATATATTTCATATGACAAAATATGGAGACAAAAATTGAAATTCAAAGACATTAGATCGTGGGCAGGACATGCTTAAGCGCACCTCCCAATCAAACCATTTTGGTCTGACAATAGCCAAACAAGCCAGAATACAACATAGAATGTATAGTCTGACCATGATGGGTAGAGCCTAGAGGCCGAATCTTTCAAAATGCCGCATTCAATAGGAAAGTGCTATGACCGGCTATGACCAAAGCCAGAGAGCTCTTTGTATGGCTCTAGCTACAACCAATCTGACCAAACAACACTAAGCCCACCCAATGACTCCCTATCCATATGATTGGATAGACACTGCCAATTTCTGATACAATGGTTCCCTATGGCTGATAGCTAGACGCACCTGTTGAGCATATCAATTTGCCACCGCCAGGGTAAGTCTAAAGTACTGACAAGACTGGATGTAGATTTAAATATTTGTTCCTGTACATCAGAGGAGGGGGAGGAACAAATGCCAGCAGGGTTTAATAGATATATTCAATCATTGGTGGGGTTGTGCTGAATTCATAATCAAGTCTCCAGTCATGTCCACGGTCAGTGCTAAGAAGAATGTTCACAAATTGGCAAAGAAAATTACAACAAAGTAAAGTACTGCTCTGCATTTAGGATATGTTCGTAAATGATATCATATAACGCCTTTTATTATAAAACAGGGGTCATCAAGTATGGGGGTAGGGGTGTGGAATAGTATGGTAGGTCTATAGTATGACAATAAGCAGTTTTCCATTCAACTTCCATCCACATTTCATGTTTGCATTAAATATCAAACACCACTTAAGCAAATTAGATTATATTTACATCAGAGGGCAGATCCATCCATATAGTTATAGTGTTTCAATCCATAGAAATTCTTATTCACATAGCTTAAACAAGCATTGCAAGTTGGATTTAAAACCACCTAATTACATCAGTCCATTACTAGACTACTTTAATATTTGTGCATAAAATATTGCATGTCTGTAAAAATGCAGTAGGCTACTTTGTATGCACTGTGTACTGTACATCACATAGGCCTTTTCTCCACATTTATGGCCCACATCTCCTGGCCCTTGATCCACCATCTGCCATGGTCATCAGACTGCCACTCTTTTCAATGACCAGTCACACTCAGTCACCTTCAGACATTCACTCATCCTCTGTTGACCACTCAGCATTGGTCTCCAAAGTAGATGAGGTGCTGGGTTAGAATTTTGGCAGTGGACACCCTAGTGCTGGCGATAGCTGATAGACTTGGGCTTTCGGCAGTGGACACCCCATAGTGCTAGACAACCGATAGGCCTGGGCTTTGTGCAGTGGGCATCCTTGTGCTGGGGATAGCTGATAGATTTGGCCTTTGGACATTGGACACCCTATAGTGCTGGATGACTGACAGGCCTGGGCTTCAGGCAGTGGACAGCCTTGCGCTGGGCATAGCTGATAGACTTGGACTTTGGCAGTGGACACCTTAGTGCTGGATAGCTGCTAGGCCTGGGCTTTGAATAGTGGACACCCTACTGCTGGCTAGCTGATTGGCCTTTGGGCAGTGGGAACCCTAGTCCCTGCCATCTGATAGGCTTGGATTTTGGGCAGTGTGCTGGATAGCTGCTTGGGTTTTGGGCAGTAGAAACCCTAGTGCTTTCTTGCTGATAGGCTTGGGCTTTGGACAGTGAACACCCTAGTGCTGGATAGCTTATTAACTTGTGCTCTGGGCAGCGGACACTCTATTGCTGGATAGGTGATAGGCTTGGCTTTGGGTAGTGGGCACCCTAGTCCTGAATAGCTGATAGCCTTGGCTTTGGGCAGTGGAAACCCTAGTGTTGGTTAACTGATAGGCTTGAGC
This sequence comes from Sardinella longiceps, assembly GCA_027497455.2. Lineage (NCBI taxonomy): Eukaryota > Metazoa > Chordata > Actinopteri > Clupeiformes > Clupeidae > Sardinella > Sardinella longiceps. Next base: position 2,282 of record JAODXP020005189.1, on the reverse strand, counting down.
TTTGGGCTGTGGACACCCTAGTGCTGGATAGCTTATGGACTTGGGCTCTGGGCAGTGAACACTCTAGTGCTACATAGCTCATTGGCTTGGGTTTTGGACACACTAGTGCTGGACAGCTGATAGGCTGGGATTTGGGTAGTGGATACCCTAGTGCTGGGAATAACTGATAGGCGGGGCTTTGGGCAGTAGAAACCCTGGTGCTGAATATCTGATAGGCTTGGACTTTGGGCTGTGGACACCCTAGTGCTGTATGATAATAATACTTACTACTACTACTACTAATAATAATAATAGTAGTAATAATAATAACAACAACCTCGTTTTATATAGTGCCTTTCATGATGCTCAAGGTCGCTTAACAGCATAGCAGGGCTACTAGGAATGTGACAGGAGTCATATCCCTGCCAGGGGAATGGTTTGATTGCCAACTGCATAGCTCAAAATTGGTTACTCCTGGTGAGACAGAAGGACTGAATATTGCAGTATACAGTCTATCTCCAAAGCTAATAACCTGGCAAATTAGGTTAATAAGGGTCTGGCTTTCCATTGACAATTTGAGTCGCTGACTGGCACCAAAGTAACTTGGATTTTAGATGCTCTGAGACTGGTTTGCAGGCAGAGCATGGCTGGGGCCTCGACTGAAATCTGGCTGCTTCAGGCTCACTGACCTGGTGTCAGGATCTACCAGTGAGCTATGAGGTCTTATGTTATGCATCTCAGCGCGGTCAATTTCATATCATTCCAACTAACTTAAGGCAGGATTAACAGACAGATCAAAATACCCCTTGTAGCCTGACAAGCCTGACTATTCATAAAAATGTATTGTCTGACCATGAGCTTTCAAACTGCATGCAATAGGATAGCACTATGCCAGAGCCATAGAAGGCGTTTTGTATGGCTATAAATACGACCAATCCAAGCAACGATCAAGCCGATTCAAACAACGCTAAGCCCAACTCCCTGTCCACATAATTGGATAGACACAGGCAATGTCTGAATACAGTGGTTCCCTATGGCTGATAGCTAGACGTATGTACTGAGGAAATAAATTTACTATCACTAGGGTACTGTATGTCTAGAGTTCCCGCCTATGCTAAAGGTGGGTTATGTGATGCCTTCCTGGAATACTTTTTATATTGCTTAAAATGACCTCAATTTACACCATACACAAACATGGCTATTTGTCGACATACACTACACTAAAATTTGTTAATCACCTGTGGAACGAATAGGCCAGAAAAACAATATAAAAAAAATCATAAGAATATGATTTGTCTATCAAACCCAATAGACGTTTGTCCCTCCCCCTCTTCTCTCATTCCTGTACTCTGAGAGGGGGGCTTTAGGGGATGTCTGAAGAAAGGGTAAGAAATATTTAAGTATATATCCAACCTTATCAGACCATTTTTTTAATGGCTTGATGGGAGGTGCACTTAAGCCTGTCTTGCCCATGACCTTCTTATACCTTACCTGAATATCTTTCAATTTTAATGTTTTGTTTTTATTTTTATAGTTTGTCATATGAAATGTATTATTATGAAATGTAGCTGATCCTAAATATAGACTAGGACTTAACTCATGTAACATACTTTGCTATACCAATGAAATTGTCAACAGCCTTGTGAGCACTGACCATGGACTTTGGACTGGAGACCTATTTATATCAATGCATAATTTTCCTTAATTTGGGACGCCTCATACATTGAGGAAGGCAGCACCCTGATTGTACATGGTACATTTACATATTGGGTATTGCTGGATTCAGCACAACCTCACCTTTCCAACAAGCCATACCATGTGTTTCTACGAAAGCTGAGCTACGAAAGTCCCTGCCAAAGCAAACACAAACTAAACAAAAACATTCTGTAATGGTGTCCAATTTTTTGGTGGTGTCCATGTCCACCTATTTTAGATTTGTGTTCTTAGGGCTCTAAACATGGCATACTTCAAGATATTCACACACAGTTTTTTTTCTAGAAGGTACAGCAACTTCTTGGCTACATACATGCCAAGTTTCAAAGGTCTCAGAGCTTGTATTAAGATTCTGTATCAGTTTATATGTCTTAAGTCCCATTCGGCAAGGGTTCATTTTTATTCTTTTTTTTAGCTATGGGGTGTAACAGACAATATCTATGAATTTAACCATCTTTGCAGCAAAATATTTTTGTCCAAGAATCCATTTCATGTATGGGAGACCTTAAAGATGATGAAAAACATGGTTGGGTTTTGTTCTACCATGGGTAGGGTCTCTCAACATTTTGGGCCCATTGTCACTAGCCTAA
>JAODXP020005188.1:45000-46528 GCA_027497455.2 Sardinella longiceps | reverse complement strand
ATGCATCAACTGGGATACGAACCAGGAACCTTCAACACCAACCTCAGTGTTCTTGCCTGGAGAGCCACCCAGTCCCAGATGCAATCATGGGCAAAACATGCATTAATAGGCCAGTATAGAGTCAGTTGAGGTTAGGGTCAACATAACTAACCTGCTTTTTGCGGTTTCTCCTGTCCTGCTCGTTCCACAGATGGCTAATACATTTTATTTTTGCATTGGAGGATTTAATTCATTGTTTGCAATCAAGTTTTGAAAGTCATTTTAAGCACTATAGTGAAAAGTGCTCCGGAAAAAGCATCACATACCCCACCTTTTTTTTTTTTTTTCAATTGTTTATTTATTGAATTTTCATTTTACATACACAAACACAACAACACATAAGTAACTGAGAGGGAGCAATGAAAGTATTACCAATATTGATGCATGCTTAAGTTGGGAGAAAAACAAAAGTATAAACATAATAAAATAAAATAAAAATAATAAACATAAATACAGTAAAATAAAGTCAAGTGTATTATTGTTATTAATGTCATAATTTACAGAAAAGAAAATAGACAGGTAAACATGGATATAGGTCATATAATGGATCAAAATGAGGTGTCAGGTGATTATTAAAGGTCCCAGTGTTTGAGCAAAAAGATCCCCTTTACCTTTCAAGTGGTATGTGTGGTGTTCCAGTTGCATTGTATCGTTCATTATGGTTTTAAACATATTAATTGTGGGTGCTGTAGCTTGTTTCCAGTTGAGCAGTATGCATTTTTTGGCTACATATGCAATTATACCAATTCTTTTATTTGAGATGGGGTCTAATGTGTGATCTGGATCTGTACCAAAGAGATACAGTAGAGGTGATAGTGTGAATTGGATTTGCAAAAGTTTGCTTGTCAGATTGTGTACTGCATTCCAAAAGTGTTTCAGTTCTTTGCAATTCCAAAATACATGGATAAGAGAACCAGTACATGTCTTACAGCGATGACATTTAGAGGACACATTGGGATACATCTTGCTAAGACGTACTGGTGTCAGGTACATTCTGTGCATAAATTTGTAATTTTGCTCTATGATTTTGTTACAAGATAAAGAAACAAAAACATTATTACACATGTTGTCCCAAAGCTCATCATCAAGATCTTGTTCTAAGTCATTCTGCCATACAGTTCTGAGTGAAATCAAGGAGGAGCTATTGTGGTCTAGTAATGCTCCATAAATCACTGAAATCTTCCCTTTCAGCTTTGTGGAGTTTACAATAATTTCCTCAATGGTTGATAAAGTAAAGGACATTTGCCCTGACTTTTCCAATGTGGTTATATAATGACGAAGCTGTAGATATTTATAGAAGTCTTGGTTTGGGATGTCAAATTCTGATCTGAGGTCTAGAAAAGATTTTAAAGAGCCCTCCTCAAATAAGTTCTGGAACTGGTGTACGCCATATTCTTTCCACTTAGTAAGGGCTTCCCCTATCAGGGGTGGCAGGTCTGGGTTAAATGATAGACATACCCCACCTTTAAGGTTGACATATTGGGAGATT
>JAODXP020005188.1:35000-37500 GCA_027497455.2 Sardinella longiceps | reverse complement strand
TGTAGTTGGATAGTTACTGTGGTGTGTGTGTGTGTGTGTGTGTGTGTGTGTGTGTGTGTGTGTGTGTGTGTGGTTGAGTATAGCTGGTGTAGTGTGTGATGTGTGTGTGTGTGTGTGTGTGTGTGGTGAGATAGCTGTGTAGTTGGATAGTTACTGTGTGTGTGTGTGTGTGTGTGTGTGTGTGTGTGTGTGTGTGTGTGTGTGGTGGGTAGATGGTAGATGGATAGTTACTGTGGTGTGTGTGTGTGTGTGTGTGTGTGTGTGTGTGTGTGTGTGTGTGTGTGGTGAGATGGGTGGTGTAGTTGGATAGTTGCGTGTGTGTGTGTGTGTGTGTGTGTGTGTGTGTGTGTGTGTGTGTGTGTGTGTGTGTGGTGAGATAGCTGGTGTAGTTGGATAGTTACTGTGTGTGTGTGTGTGGTGTGTGTGTGTGTGTGTGTGTGTGTGTGTGTGTGGTGAGCTGGTGTAGTTGGATAGTTACTGTGTGTGTGTGTGTGTGTGTGTGTGTGTGTGTGTGTGTGTGTGTGTGTGGTGAGATGGGTGGTGTAGATGGTATGAGTTACTGTGGTGTGTGTGTGTGTGTGTGTGTGTGTGGTGTGTGTGTGTGTGTGTGTGTGTGTGTGTGTGTGTGGTTAGATGGGTGGTGTAGATGGATGGTTAGTGCGTGTGTGTGTGTGGTGAGATGGGTGTGTGTGTGTGTGTGGTTAGATGGGTGGTGTGTGTGTGTGTGTGTGGTGTAGATGGGTGTTGTGTGTGTGTGTGTGTGTGGTGAGTAGATGGATAGTTATGTGTGTGTGTGTGGTGAGATGGGTGTTGTGTGTGTGTGTGTAGATGTGTGTGTGTGGATAGATGTGTGTGTGTGTGTGTGTGTGTGTGTGTGTGTGTGTGTGTGTGTGTGAGATGGGTGTGGTGTAGATGGATGGTGTGTGTGTGTGTGTGGTTGATGGTGTGTGTGTGTGTGTGTGGTTAGATGGGTGTTGTGTGTGTGTGTGGTTAGATGGGTGGTGTGTGGTGTGTGTGTGTGGTGAGATGGGTGGTGTGTGTGTGTGTGTGTGAGATGGGTGGTGTGTGTGTGTGTGGTTAGATGGGTGTTGTGTGTGTGTGTGGTTAGATGGGTGTGTGTGTGTGTGTGTGTGTGTGTGTGGTGTGTGAGTGTGGTGTGGTGGTGTGTGTGTGTGTGGTGAGATGGGTGGTGTGTGTGTGTGTTAGATGGGTGGTGTGTGTGTGTGTGATGGGTGTGTGTGTGGTGAGATGGGTGGTGTGTGTGTGTGGTGAGATGGGTGGTGTGTGTGTGTGGTGAGATGGGTGGTGTGTGTGTGTGTGGTGTGTGTGTGTGTGTGTGTGTGGTTAGATGGGTGGTGTGTGTGTGTGTGTGAGATGGGTGGTGTGTGTGTGTGTGTGGTGAGATGGGTGTGTGTGTGTGTGTGTGGTGTAGATGTGTGTGGTGTAGATGGGTGTGTGTGTGTGTGTGTGGTTAGATGTGGTGTGTGTGTGTGTGTGTGTGGTAGTGTGTGTGTGTGTGTGTGTGTGTGTGTAGTGTGGTGTGTGTGTGTGTGTGTGTGTGTGTGTGTGTGTGTGTGTTAGATGGGTGGTGTGTGTGTGGTTAGATGGGTGGTGTGTGTTTGGTTAGATGGGTGTGTGTGTGTGTGTGGTGAGATGGGTGTGTGTGTGTGTGTGTGGTTAGATGGGTGGTGTGTGTGTGTGGTGAGATGGGTGTGTGTGTGTGTGTGTGGTTAGATGGGTGGTTGGTGAGACAATCTCTTGAGTCACATGCCCAAGCCCACAGGCACCGCTCACAGACCGCCCCGCTCCCGCACCGCCAACACGCAGTTTGTGTGTGATTCAGGCCTGACGCCTAGCGATGGAAGTGTGTGTGTGTGTGTGATTCAGGCCTGACGCCTAGCGATGGAAGCTCATTTTGGAATGGAGCTATTTTGAATTTTTGTTCTGTCAGGCACTGGGATGGCATCACCATAGCGATGCTGTCCGTCACCATAGCGATGCTGTCTGTCTGTCAGGGCTGATGTTTGACGTGACCAATGGAAGCAGTTATGCAAATGATGTCATTCATATTCAACACGTCTCCAGCTGACACATCAGACACATCATCAAAAACTACCAACACAACACAACACAATACAACACAGCACAACACAGCACAACACAGCACAGCACAGCACAGCACAGCACAACACAACACAGCACAACACAACACACACACACACACACACACAACACAATACAACACAACACAACACTACACAACACAACACAACACAACACAGCACCGCACAGCACACACAACACACACAACACACACACAACACAACACACACAACACAGCACAGCACAGCACAACACAACACAGCACAGCACAGCACAGCACAGCACAGCACAGCACAGCACAGCACAGCACAACATCAAAACACGAAACAACACAACACAACACAACACAACACAACACACACAACACAACACACACAACACAACACAACACAACACA
>JAODXP020005188.1:17500-25000 GCA_027497455.2 Sardinella longiceps | reverse complement strand
TTCTGCCAGACACACACACACACACACACACACACACACACACACACACACACACACACACACTGGACTACTGTGGCACGAGTACTTTAACTACTTCTGTCAGGTATACACACACACAACTTCAACTACTTCTGTCAGGTACACACACACACACACACACACACACTGGACTACTGTGGCACGAGTACTTCAACTACTTCTGTCAGGTACACACACACACACACACACACACACACACACACACACACACACACTGGACTACTGTGGCACGAGTACTTTAACTACTTCTGTCAGGTACACACACACACACACACACACACACACACACACACACACACACACACTAGACTACTCTGGCACGAGTACTTTAACTACTTCTGCCAGACACAGACACACACACACACACACACACACACACACACACACACACACACACACACACACACACACACTGGACTACTGTGGCACGAGTACTTTAACTACTTCTGTCAGGTATACACACACACACACACACACACACACACACAGCAGCCTATGTACACTGGAACAATCCTTCCTAAAACGCATTAAACGTCTGTCTACAAAAGTATGAAACTCAGCGAATGGTCTGTAGTGTTCACTGATATGCTGACATAAATATCACCCCAAAATAGGACTTCTAGGGGGCGCCGCGGCTCAGTGGGCTGGAGCGTCGTGCCGTTGCTCCAAGGACCCAGGTTCGGGTTCGGGTCCGACCTGAGGTCATTTCCCCGATCCCACCTCATCTCTCTCTCTCTCTCCCGCTTGTTTCCTGTCCACCTCTGTGCTGTCCTGTCTGATTAAAGGCAAAAGAGCATATGAAGAGTTCAGATGCAAAACCCCCTAACTCCACTTGACCACTTTTTGAGAAAAAGGCCATTTTTTATCAGGCGTTTACAGTGTTTTGATTGTAAACAGATATTTTAGACACGGCGGGGAGCAGGTTTTATTTCATTTTTTCACAAAAACATTTCATTTACATATTCTAGATTTATACAGGATTCACACAATATCATTAACTCAGTTTTCACAAAAATGGTGTTTAGGGGGTTTTGCATCTGAACTCTTCATATATACATATATACACATATACTGTATATATATTTATGACTTCTAGCAGGTTTTATTGAAGTTTGTCGTCAAACCCCACTGACTGCGGGGAAGTTATATGTCACTCACGAGAAGTCCATAGTAATACTAGAACCTGCTAGAACCCATAATAATGCTAGAACCTGCTAGAAGTCCATAATAATACTAGAACCTGCTAGAAGTCATAATAATGCTAGAACCTGCTAGAAGTCATAATAATGCTAGAACCTGCTAGAACCCATAATAATGCTAGAACCTGCTAGAAGTCATAATAATGCTAGAACCTGCTAGAACCCATAATAATGCTAGAACCTGCTAGAAGTCATAATAATGCTAGAACCTGCTAGAAGTCCATAATAATGCTAGAACCTGCTAGAAATCCATATTAATGCTAGAACCTGCTAGAAGTCATAATAATGCTAGAACCTGCTAGAACCCATAATAATGCTAGAACCTGCTAGAACCCATAATAATGCTAGAACCTGCTAGAAGTCATAATAATGCTAGAACCTGCTAGAACCCATAATAATGCTAGAACCTGCTAGAAGTCATAATAATGCTAGAACCTGCTAGAAGTCATAATAATGCTAGAACCTGCTAGAAATCCATAATAATGCTAGAACCTGCTAGAAGTCATAATAATGCTAGAACCTGCTAGAAATCCATAATAATGCTAGAACCTGCTAGAAGTCCATAATACTGCTAGAACCTGCTAGAAGTCATAATAATGCTAGAACCTGCTAGAAGTCATAATAATGCTAGAACCTGCTAGAAGTCCATAATAATACTAGAACCTGCTAGAAGTCATAATAATGCTAGAACCTGCTAGAAGTCCATAATAATACTAGAACCTGCTAGAAGTCATAATAATGCTAGAACCTGCTAGAAGTCATAATAATGCTAGAACCTGCTAGAAGTCATATTTTGCTGTGACATTTACACTGCAGACCACTCAGTGAGTTTCATACCTTTGTAGACAGACGTTTAATGCCTTTTAGGAAGGACTGTTCCAGTGGACATAGGCTGCCGTTAAGATGATACACAACAAGCGAAAATTCTCAGAACAGAAGCGTTTGTCAAAATGTCAATCTTAACCATCGTATTTCATCGTAAGATATCCGAAAACAAGGCTTAACATCATTTTGAGCAAACCCGTACTTTAACTAACACACTCCACACTCACATCTAGGGTCACATTCTCTAACACAGTGTGTGTGTGTCTGTGTGTGTGTGTGTGTGTGTATATGTGTGTGTGTGTGTGTGTGTGTGTGTGTGTGTGTGTGTGTGTCTCTAGGTGCTGTTCTGGGGAACTCTGCTCCTCATGACTGTGTGTTACACCTTCATCGGTCGGAGAGTCTACCAATCACATATATGTGTGTGTGTGTGTGTGTGTGTGTGCGTGTGTGTGTGTGTGTGTGTGCTCTAGGTACTGTTCTGGGGAACTCTGCTCCTCATGACTGTGTGTTACACCTTCATCAGTCGGAGAGTCTACCAATCGTATCGCACCTCACAGAGTAGCTCTCGCAGCGCCAGCCAGAGGACTAAAGCAAAGGTAACACACACACACACACACACACACACACACACACTAATGTCTGTCCCTGTGCGTGTGTGTTCTCTCTGTGTTGCAGGTGTTTGTGGTGTGGTGTGTTTCCCGTGTTTCGCTCACACACACACACACACACACACACACACACACTAATGTCTGTCCCCATATGTGTGTGTGTGTTCTAGGTGTTTGTGGTGGTGGGTGTGTTTTTCGTGTCCTTTGCTCCGTTCCACTTTGCCCGTGTTCCATACACGCTGATGCAGACGCGGGGACTGGGCGGAGCCTGCTGGGTGCAGAACTTCCTGTACGTGCTGAAGGAGGCGACGCTGTGTGTGTGTACGGCTAACCTGTGTCTCGATCCGCTCATCTACGTCTTCCTGTGCCGAGTGTTCCGCCGCCGCCTCACCGCCACCCTCAGCCGCAAGCCCCTCCCCCCTGGCCTGGACACGCCCAGCGAAACCTCCACACGACACCACACGCCCCACCGCCCCAGTATCCATGACGACAAACCCCACTCCCCCAGCGACCATGACGACAAGCCAGCTGGTGACGAGCCCAACACCCCTAGCAACAAGAACTACTGTGTCAACAACAACAACAGAGACCCACTATGGAGACCTACACACATATACTGAACAACACACACACACACACACCAGCACACACACACACACACACACACACACACACCCAGCAACAAGAACTACTGTGTCAACAACAACAGAGACCCACTATGGAGACCTACACACATATACTGAACAACACACACACACACACACACCAGCACACACACACACACACACACACACACACCACCAGAAACAAGAACTACTGTGTCAACAACAACAGAGACCCACTATGGAGACCTACACACATATACTGAACAACACACACACACACACACACACCAGCACACACTCACACCAGCACACACACACACACACACACACACACCAGCACACACTCACACCAGCACACACACACACACACACATACACACACACACACACCACCAGCAACAAGAACTACTGTGTCAACAACAACAACAGAGACCTATGGAGACCTACAGACTTCTACTGAACAACACACAAACACAAGCTCACACGCCAGCACACACACGCACACACACACACCAGCATACACTCACACGCCAGCACACACTCACACACACACACACACACACGCCAGCACACACTCACACACACACACACACACACCCAGCACACACTCACACGCCAGCACGCACACACACAAACACACCCCAGCACACACTCACACACACACAGTCAGACCCCAGCACACACTCACACACACACACCGCAGCACACAGTCACATATACACACACACACACCATCACACAGTCATGGCCGGTGCTAGCGCTTTGGGTGCCGTAAGCGAAACAAATAGCAGTGTAGCCTTCACTGTGGGGGTGGGGCAGAAACATTACCTCACTCACGTCAGATGTAGCGCTACGCTACGCGCGACCATCTGATATTCAGCGATAGACGAGTTATTTCAGGAGCCAGAAATCCTTGAATCTAACTGGACAAACGGCTTGTCCATCAATTTAATTGACGTACACTTCAGCCAACCACATCGAAACCAACCGATGACGCTGGTTACGTTTGTTGGATTGGTTGGATTCAAACCAGTTGCTTCTTCGCTACGTCACACCCTCTACAGGAGCCAGCAGCCCTGATTGGTCCGGTTAGAGAATATTGGGCTTGAAATCGCTCTGAAGGGCTTCAACATCAGATTGTTGCGCGGAAGTGCCTTACGAAAGTTACGTAGCGTATCATCTGATGTGAGTGAGGTAAACAGAAACATGCAGGTGCCTTTGTCTTATTTCAAACTGGGAACAGCAGCAACAGTCAGACTTGCTTGCCAAAGGAGTATAAACATACATGTAGCCAGTATTATATTTTAGATTAGTATTTTTATATTATATTAAGTACATTTAACATCACAAAACATTTCAGAAGAAAACTACCTAGATTAGCAGAGTAGAGATAGACGACCAAATAAAGATACTTCACCTAAAGGTGCTCATCTTTACTGCAGAATTGAACACCCTTACTCTTCAACAAATATGTTACATGTAATATACATGGTACCAGTGGATGCACCTTCTTATGTAGTTTAATCTGATGTGTTTACTGCTATCCTATATAGTAATAATTTATTTATTGTGTAGTTTAATCTGGTATATTTACGGCTATCCTACATAGTAATAATATTAATAATTATTATTTATTGTGTAGTTTAATCTGATATATTTAAGGCTATCCTACATAGTAATATTAATTATTATTATTAATTGTGTAGTTTAATCTGATATATTCACGGCTATCCTACATAGTAATATTAATAATTATTATTTATTGTGTAGTTTAATCTGATATATTTACGGCTATCCTACATAGTAATATTAATTATTATTATTTATTGTGTAGTTTAATCTGATATATTCACGGCTATCCTACATAGTAATATTAATAATTATTATTTATTGTGTAGTTTAATCTGATTTATTTACGGCTATCCTACATAGTAATATTAATCATTATTATTTATTGTGTAGTTTAATCGGGTATATTTACTGCTATCCTACATAGTAATATTAATAATTATTATTTATTGTGTAGTTTAATCGGATATATTTACTGCTATCCTACAGAGTAATAATATTAATTATTATTATTTATTGTGTAGTTTAATCTGATATATTTACGGCTATCCTACATAGTAATATTAATTATTATTATTTATTGTGTAGTTTAATCTGATATATTTACGGCTATCCTACATAGTAATATTAATAATTATTATTTATTGTGTAGTTTAATCGGATATATTTACTGCTATCCTACAGAGTAATAATATTAATTATTATTATTTATTGTGTAGTTTAATCTGATATATTTACGGCTATCCTACATAGTAATATTAATTATTATTATTTATTGTGTAGTTTAATCTGATATATTTACTACATAGTAATAATAATAATTATTATTTATTGTGTAGTTTAATCTGGTATATTTACTACATAGTAATATTAATTATTATTATTTATTGTGTAGTTTAATCTGGTATATTTACTACATAGTAATATTAATAATTATTATTAAGAGAATGAATAAAATGTCTGGGTCACCCATGAATGAATGAGCTAGTTTGCTGTTTTTAGTTTTTTTTCATGTGGAAGATTCAAAATGGTGGCAAATGTAAATATTAGATGTAAATATAGGAGTTAATTAATAACTTAATAACTGCTGAGACTATACACACACTATCACTCTCTCTCTCTCTCTCACTCACACACACACACACACACACACACACACACACACACACACACACTGTATCTAGAGGTATATAACTGCTGAGACTATACACACACTATCACTCTCTCTCTCTCACACACACACACACACACACACACACACACACACTGTATCTAGAGGTATATAACTGCTGAGACTTAAAGACTTTCAGAACTTGAACAGAATCAAGGTAAATAAGTGAAAGTGTTTTATATGAAAAACATTCTTTTTTCGTTAGACTCTCTATCACTCTCTCTCTCTCACACACACACACACACACACACACACACTGTATCTAGAGGTACTAGAAGCCCAGTATTGTTTTAGTATGGCCCAAACCGGGCAGGGACTGATTTTTTCCGTGACAAAGTGGATTTCTATGAGCCTAGACCCATCTATCATGCAACAACATGTACACAATGTCAAATGAAAAACAGAAAGACAAAAACTGCATTTTGTTTTTGCTTTATTCTGTCTCTTTTTTATCATTGAACAGAGATATCATGTGGTCTCTACTAGTGTCATAAGTGGAACAACTTTCAATGACAAGTCTGATTAGATTAGCTTAGCAAGCTAAAGTTAGCTGCATTTACTGTGGTGATGAATGAACATGGCTAGTTAGCAAGCTAATGAAGCTAACATTTATCAAGCAAAATTGTCCTCAATATCGTGTTTGGCAATGCACATTGAACAATCATCGGACAAAACCTGTAAGCATCGCCCAGAAATGTGTCGCTCTCCCTTTATATGGTGTTGCATGTAACTATGGTAACGTAACTAGGATAACTAGTAACAGAGCCTTTGAGCGTCAATCAAACTGAGTCACCATGGGGACACCAGGAGCTGGTTCTGTGGTCGTGGCGGAAGTTAGCCACACTAAGCGCATTCACATCGACAGAGAACCGTGCTGGTGCGGGTTCCCGCACCTCATCTTGAACCGGCCGTCGTGTTCACACCAAAAATCAGAGCAAACTTGGTTCCCATTGGTCAACAAGTAAAACTTGGTTTTTCAAAGCGAACAGTGATGACATGAGTGAACGTCACCGGGTTAAGTTGAGTTTGTGCTGTGATCGGAAAACAAGATAAATATATTTGCTTAATATTTGGAGGTCCTCACATTTCCAGCAGAAGTTAGACAGCAGCATTAGTAAAAGCAATATGCTAAACTGCCTGCTTTTGTGGCGAAGCAACGGCTTTTGTGGATAATGCGTCATGGGCTCGCATAAATCGATATGGACACGGGCAGGTCTCCGGCCCGCTGTAACTGGTGCGGGAACCGGCTCCAGCACCGGGCTTGCCGGTCTGAAAACAGCAAGTGTAGCCCACTGTATGTGTTTCTGTCTATGGGGCTGACCTGCCCACTGTGTCTATGGACACGCCCCTTTAAGCAGGCAACACTAGAGTGACACGCCCCTTTAAGCAGACAAAACCTTATTGACACGCCCCTTTAAGTGACAACACCTTATTGACACGCCCCTTTAAGTGACAACACCTTATTGACACGCCCCTTTAAAAAA
>JAODXP020005188.1:5000-7500 GCA_027497455.2 Sardinella longiceps | reverse complement strand
ATGATTTTAATCCATTTGTCGGGCGTTTCGCCGGTGAAGACGAAGTTGTTTCGCGATTCAAGCAGTTTGGTGTCCAGGGCTCTCCTGAAGAGTCTCTCTTCGCGTTGGAAAGTAGCCCATTCGTCTGGGGACAGAGGACGGCTGTACCTGGAGAAATCCAGGCCCTCCTCTCCATTGGGGTTTTGCGGCGTCGGGTCATGGATGCGCCATCGTTGTTGTCTGATTCTACCAGTAGGTAAGGCGGCTTTCAGTGCCGATTTTAAAGCCGCACAAACGCACATAACAAAAAGAAGTTTGATCACTTCCATAGCAACTCTGTAGTTTAAATTTCCCTGCGTTTTCGCCGGCAGTTACGACGGGTGCCAGCGGTCTAGTGTGCCCAAGCGTTTGCGCCTGCCGCCATGTTGGGACACACACACACACACACACACACACACACACACACACACACACACACACATAACACTATGCACACAACACACAGACTGATGAAAGGAATTTGAGATCAGACACAGATCAGTAACCATCCTTCTGACTGTCTAAATGCTTACTTATGCTCAGTCGGGCACAGTGAGGATCGATTGTTCTGGTCTTTCTGTAGTCTGAGTTGGGTGCAGTGAAGATTGATTATTCTGGTCTTACTCTGGTCTGAGTTGTGTGCAGTGACGATTGATTAGTTTGGTCTTACTGTAGTCTGGGTTGGCGATTGATTGTTCTGGTTCGGGTATTGATTAGTTTGGTCTTACTGTAGTCTGGGTCAGGCAGAGTGAGGATTGATTATTCTGGTCTTACTGTAGTCTGGGTCGGGGAGAGTGAAGATCGATTAGTCTGGTCTTACTGTAGTCTGGGTCGGGGAGAGTGAAGATTGATTATTCTGGTCTTACTGTAGTCTGGGTCGGGGAGAGTGAAGATTGATTATTCTGGTGTTACTGTAGTCTGGGTCAGGCAGAGTGAGGATTGATTATTCTGGTCTTACTGTAGTCTGGGTCGGGGAGAGTGAAGATTGATTAGTCTGGTCTTACTGTAGTCTGGGTCGGGTATTGATTAGTCTGGTCTTACTGTAGTCTGGGTCGGGCAGAGTGAAGATTGATTAGTCTGGTCTTACTGTAGTCTGGGTCGGGGAGAGTGAAGATCGATTAGTCTGGTCTTACTGTAGTCTGGGCCGGGGAGAGTGAAGATCGATTAGTCTGGTCTTACTGTAGTCTGGGTCAGGGATTGATTATTCTGGTCTTACTGTAGTCTGGGTCGGGAGAGTGAAGATTGATTAGTCTGGTCTTACTGTAGTCTGGGTCGGGCAGAGTGACGATTGATTAGTCTGGTCTTACTGTAGTCTGGGTCGGGGAGAGTGAGGATTGATTAGTCTGGTCTTACTGTAGTCTGGGGTGGGGATTGATTAGTCTGGTCTTACTGTAGTCTGGGTCAGGCAGAGTGAGGATTGATTAGTCTGGTCTTACTGTAGTCTGGGTCGGGTATTGATTAGTCTGGTCTTACTGTAGTCTGGGTCGGGAGAGTGAAGATTGATTAGTCTGGTCTTACTGTAGTCTGGGTCGGGCAGAGTGAAGATTGATTAGTCTGGTCTTACTGTAGTCTGGGTCGGGGAGAGTGAAGATTGATTATTCTGGTCTTACTGTAGTCTGGGTCGGGCAGAGTGAAGATTGATTAGTCTGGTCTTACTGTAGTCTGGGTCGGGTATTGATTAGTCTGGTCTTACTGTAGTCTGGGTCGGGCAGAGTGAAGATTGATTAGTCTGGTCTTACTGTAGTCTGGGTCGGGCAGAGTGAAGATTGATTAGTCTGGTCTTACCCTGCTGTGGGTCAGGCAGAGTGAAGATTGATTAGTCTGGTCTTACTGTAGTCTGGGTCGGGTATTGATTAGTCTGGTCTTACTGTAGTCTGGGTTGGGTATTGATTAGTCTGGTCTTACTGTAGTCTGGGTCGGGCAGAGTGAAGATTGATTAGTCTGGTCTTACTGTAGTCTGGGTCGGGCAGAGTGAAGATTGATTAGTCTGGTCTTACCCTGCTATGGGTCAGGCAGAGTGAAGATTGATTAGTCTGGTCTTACTGTAGTCTGGGTCGGGTATTGATTAGTCTGGTCTTACTGTAGTCTGGGTTGGGTATTGATTAGTCTGGTCTTACTGTAGTCTGGGTCGGGCAGAGTGAAGATTGATTAGTCTGGTCTTACTGTAGTCTGGGTCGGGTGATTGATTAGTCTGGTCTTACTGTAGTCTGGGTCGGGGAGAGTGAAGATTGATTAGTCTGGTCTTACTGTAGTCTGGGTCGGGTATTGATTAGTCTGGTCTTACTGTAGTCTGGGTCGGGCAGAGTGAAGATTGATTAGTCTGGTCTTACTGTAGTCTGGGTCGGGCAGAGTGAAGATTGATTAGTCTGGTCTTACTGTAGTCTGGGTCGGGGAGAGTGAAGATTGATTAGTCTGGTCTTACCCTGCTGTGGTTCAGGCAGAGTGAAGATGGCGTTGTGGATCTTCTTTACTTCTTTCACTT
>JAODXP020005186.1:30000-45128 GCA_027497455.2 Sardinella longiceps | reverse complement strand
CACACACACACACACACACACACACACAGGCACACACACACACACACACACACACACACAGTATTAGGTGGAGAGTCCCCCAACTCCTCATTCACTCCATAATGAGACAGAATGAGAACTAGTTGACAGTGAGCACAAAGCGTCCAGCCTTGGCTTTCAAAACAAACAAACAAACAAAGGCAAAACAAACAAAGGCAAAACAAACAAACACACAAACAAAGGCGAAACATGCACAAAGGCTGAACTGCATGCATTCGTCTGCACACGGAGTGCCTGTACTGCAAGACCATAATGATCATTATTCAACTCTAAAAGCTTTTGAGCTCTGCAGAGATCCGATTGTCAGGGCCCAGACATCAAGCCTCCGATGACACCAGGACAGTCACCACTGGATCAGAACTCAACATGGAGGCAATGCTCTACTGGCTAGACGGGCTGTATCCTAATCTCTATGTGTGTGTGTGTGTGTGTGTGTGTGTGTGTGGTCATAATTACTGTAGTCAGGCTGTATTACAATCTCTATGTGTATGAATGTAATGTAATTGCTACATGTGTTAGTGGAGCACCCTTTCCACCTAGTAGTTCTCTTATTTTGAACAGGACCCTTATTTTGATAGAATTGGATAGAGCCTTCAAGTTAAGATGGCCGCCGCTCACCTATGACCTCTGAAGCAGAGAACAAAGGGTATATATCAATATGCTTCCTCGGGCTCGGTCCTCTGTCCTCCGTACTGGTGCCCCGGAAATTGTTCGGGGCTCGACGTCATCGAGGATGTCTCAAGCGAGAAGGAGAGAGGAACGAGGACGGAGAAAGGTCCGATAACCGAGGAAGCACAGGTGTATCCTTTGCGGAGAAAACGCGGAAGCGCGAACAGCGGGAACGTGCGTTCATTGGCTTGAATCGAGAGTCTAAAAAGTTTAAATGCCCTCCCATTCTGTCACCTCAACATCCAATTAAAAAAACGAGTTTGCTATTTGCAAAAAGGGAGTTCAAATGACTGTTTGGAGCAAGGAAAAGGCATATTAGAAATTATAAAAAAAACATCTTCAACTTCAGCAAGAAAGTTGATTGTTTAGTCGAGTTTATTATGATCTGCATTGTCCGTGGTTATAAGACAAAAGTAAACTGATGCAAAACAGATTGTGGTTTAATTGTCTTGGTTTAATTACATTATGATGAATAAAATTGTTTGAAGGTTGTTATAGCCTATATTTGATGAAGATAGCATTTATTTTGGTCAGTTGTTTCAGAGATGTCATCTGTAATGGACGTCTCATACTAGTGATGCATGAATCAGGAGGACATCTCATTTCTTATATCTGTCTGCTCTTGATTCCTCCATCCTCCGATCGTTCCTTCCTTGTTTCCTTCACGGGAGGAGGGGCTAGGTCGGAGGAAAGGTTGGAAATGAGGAAAGGAGGTCGGAGGAATTATGTATTGAGATGTACCCAAAATCATTTGTTTGGAGACTCAGTTTTTATATTATATATTATATTCAGCTCATGTTTGACCTTGCCTTGGATAGACTTTGGAACTTATGAACCGTTTTGTCTTTTTAACCAATTTTATTACTGGATTATTGGATGTGTTTGGAGCTTAGAGACAGACAGCAAGTCCGTTTGAATCCTAAATTCCGTGTTTGGACTGAGCGTGGGAGGAAGCAGAGAGAGATTTGAGGTGAATGCACAAGGTAAAGAGCGTTACTTAACTATAATAGATAGCACAAAATGCACAAGGTAAAGAGCGTTGCTTAACTATAATAGATAGCACAAAAAGCACAAGGTAAAGAGCGTTGCTTAACTATAATAGATAGCACAAAATGCACAAGGTAAAGAGCGTTGCTTAACTATAATAGATAGCACAAAAAGCACAAGGTAAAGAGCGTTGCTTAACTATAATAGATAGCACAAAAAGCACAAGGTAAAGAGCGTTGCTTAACTATAATAGATAGTCAAAATTTAATAGATTGAATAGAATCCATATTAGATGTTTTGTCTAATCATGACATGTGTGCTTGCTTAGGCTTAAACTTAAGTACATTTACCATGATTTGTTATCAAGATCCATCGTTATCCCGTACAAATTGAATGAATAATGGAGTGATTAACGGATTTAACGGCATCCCGTTCACATGCCAGTGAATCACAGCTGAGGTGGCATGGTGTTGGCACAGCTGATGGACACTGCTTGAACAAGCCAGTTCATCTCGCTTAATTGGGGCCTCTCCAACACCTGTGGGTGCACCATGCACCACGCCCCGTTATCTACAATTTTAATTTTAAAACTATCAGCGCATAAAGTTGTGATGAAATTCATGTTGCAGAAGACAAGTCCCGGTGAGAAGACGTTGGAGGATTTTAGCAACACTGCATTCCAGCAACACTGACAGAAATGTCATGTCTCTGCTCCTGTCATACGTGAAGCTACTTTCAGTTGCAAGTCTGATTAGCACAGTTTAGCAAGCTATTGTTAGCTACATTTACTGAGGTGTTGAATGAAGATGGCTAGTTAGCAAGCTAATGAAGCTAACAAGCATCAAATAAAAATTTCTTCAGTATCGCGCTTGGAGTGGCACCAAGTTCAGAATTCACATCAGACCATCTGAACATCATTACTACCTCAAAGGAAAAATCCAGAGTGAATCAACACGTAGGTTTTATAGTGCCAAGCTCTATAGATAGCTAAATTGGTACTACAATGAGCTGTGTATTTTGAAAATGATTGTAGTACCAATTTTGGCCACAATCCTACTTTGATAATGCTGATAATTAAGTTTGATAATTAAGTTGATAATGCTTTATTTGCATTGCTTAAACATACAATTTTAGAAAACGTCCAATACAAAAAATGTTAACCTTAATGTAACTGAGCAATTGGCAAAGTTTCATTGTGATATGTCTTAATTTAAAATCCTACCCCATTCACCTGTAGTGCGTCATCTAACACATTTTCAAAAAAAATGTGGAAAAAAATTGGACACTAACACATCTCTGAAATTTTCATATGTGCCTGATATAAAGGTGGTCTTTCTGAGAAAAAAAATGGAAGCATTCTAACAAATCCCTTTTGGTCTCCAGTGGTCCCAAAGTAGCCAAAAAAACACCCTTTTCAGCTTGGAGGCCATGTTTGAGCCTCTGGCACCTGCTCATCGTTGCTTGCAAACATTTTTTACTTTCAGTACTTGAAGAACCAAGGTAAAACTACAATTTCAGAAAGTTTCGCAACAAAATATTGAAAACCGAAAGAGATGTGGAATTTTGAAATGTAAAGATTTGATGCTCGAGGACAAGCATTTATGTTATTCTATAACAGTAGATGTTTTGCATAAAACAGGCTAAATTTCAACTAGAAATCATTATTGGGATCATATCTAGACATGGTGACAATTACAGGCTTATCCATTGAAATCCCTTTAATTGGTGAGGCCTAATACAGAGAGATGCATATAGGCTCATTTGCCTTTAAAAGGTATATTTCAAGAATTTATTGAAGGAAAATGGTTTGGGGTAGAGCTTTGATATTTGGCAAGGTTACATTTCTCAGAGAGGAGTATAAATGTGATTTTTTTCAATGAAATCCATGACATGAACTGGGAAAATTTCTGAAAATTGGGTGAGTTGGCGTGGAATGACCCATATAGAGTATACTTACTGACCCAGCATCAGTTCCATATCTGAGTATACTTACTGACTGTAGATCAGTTCCATGTTTGAGTATACTGTATCTGTGCATAAGTATAATGTCTGATTGCACTGTGGCTGAGCTGCCTGTGTGTAGCATGTGGAGTGTGTGTACCTTGTGTAGTGTGTGCCCTTCCAGCGTTCGCCTGGGCCTGTGCCACCATGAGTGTCTGCTCAGCTCAGCGAGAGTCGATTCTGTGCCACCATGAGTGTCTGCTCAGCTCAGCGAGAGTCGATTCTGTGCCACCACGAGTGTCTGCTCAACTTAGCGAGAGTCGATGCTGTGCGATTGATTCAGACAAGCAACTCTGCTTACATGACACTGACACTTGTCCAGCGATCAAAGAACACGGATCTCACTGTAGCACGACCACACACACACACACACTACACTGCTTACATGGCAATGACACTTGTCCTGTGATCAAAGAACATGGATCTCACTGTAGCACAACCACACACACAACACACACACTACACACAACACTGCTTACATGACACTGACACTTGTCCAGCGATCAAAGAACATGGACCTCACTGTAGCACAACCACACACACACACACTACACTGCTTACATGGCAATGACACTTGTCCAGTGATCAAAGAACATGGACCTCACTGTAGCACAACCACACACACACACACTACACTGCTTACATGGCAATGACACTTGTCCAGTGATCAAAGAACATGGACCTCACTGAAGCACAACCACACACACAACACACACCACTACTCTGCTTACATGGCAATGACACTTGTCCAGTGATCAAAGAACATGGATCTCACTGTAGCACAGCCACATGTGCAGATCTCTGGCAAGAGGAGCCGAGGAGCCTACACTACAGTAGCGTAGGGAAGGAAAAGTATTGAGTTTAAACTTTATAGGGGAATCAGTCCTGTTGTGCCTTTGCTTAAACTGTACAAATGCCCTCACAAGGAGCAACAGAAATTCAGTTTTGATTTTCATCCAACCATACAATTCTCAATCGGGAGGTAGTCGTGAGACGTTAATTGCTTTAGTTACCCCATTTAAACTACAGGATGTGTACGCATGACTAAGCTAAAACCCGATTAGAAAAATTGTCACACGACTGAAAAATGGGCTTAAAAGGGCCAAAACCTGTGTGTGCTGAAACCCGCTGTGTGGCTAACCATTGCAAACATATTAGCATCCTCTTAGGGTGGCTAAACAGGCAGCATTGCCTCAACACCCACTTCAACTGTAAAGTAAACCAGGCTTTCCTATAAAAGCCAAAACACAAGACACAAATATTCATGAGGGCAATTAACAGAGAGGAAACTGGAGGAAACTCACATCTGACTGAAGAGGCACAGAGAGACTCCCCCACCCCCCTACCCACGTCCCCCCCAGCCATGATTAGCCTCCCTGCACAGATGCTCAGGATCTTCACAAAAACACTACATGTGTACTGTGTACACACACACACACACACACACACACACACACACACACACACACACACATTGCTACAGAATGTGTCTGAATCTTTTTGTTGGATTCTATTTACATCCAATGAAATGACTGGGAAATGTGTAGTGGTCGGGCTGTTTGGATTCTCTAGTGGTTAAGGAAGATGTTTTACTGCCTCCTGTCAAACCTCTATTAGTGAATGTAAAAATGTGGGAACATAGGGCTGCGGGAACACAGACACGCTCCCGGGTTAACCGTCAGTCTTAAGAGTGGTCAGATGGTGTGACCCTATCAGCACACACCTATCAGTACAGACCCCTACCAGCACAGACACTACAGACCCCTATCATTAGACCCCTATCAGCACAGACCCCTATCATTAGACCCCTATCAGCACAGACCCTTATCATTAGACCCCTATCATTAGACCCCTATCATTAGACTCCTATCGGAACAGACCCCTATCATTAGACCCCTATCATTAGACCCCTATCAGCACAGACCCCTATCATTAGACCCCTATCAGCACAGACCCGTCATTAGACCCCTATCATTAAACCCCTATCATTAGACCCCTATCATTAAACCCCTATCAGCACAGACCCCTATCATTAAACCCCTATCATTAGACCCCTATCAGCACAGACCCCTATCATTAAACCCCTATCATTAGACCCCTATCATTAGACCCCTATCAGCACAGACCCCTATCATTAGACCCCTATCAGCACAGACCCTTATCATTAGACCCCTATCAGCACAGACCCCTATCATTAGACCCCTATCATTAGACCCCTATCAGCACAGACCCCTATCATTAGACCCCTATCATTAGACCCCTATCAGCACAGACCCCTATCATTAGACCCCTATCATTAAACCCCTATCATTAGACCCCTATCATTAAACCCCTATCAGCACAGACCCCTATCATTAGACCCCTATCAGTACAGAACCCTATCATTAGACCCCTATCAGTACAGAACCCTATCATTAGACCCCTATCATTAGACCCCAATCATTAGACCCCTATCAGCACAGACCCCTATCATTAGACCCCTATCAGCACAGACCCCTATCATTAGACCCCTATCAGTACAGACCCCTATCATTAAACCCCTATCAGCATAGACCCCTATCATTAGACCCCTATCATTGTAGACTAACACCAAGTGCAACTGCAGTGCAATGGAGGATGTGAGGAACATTATGACTGACTGCTGCAGTCCCACTGGCTAAGAGGAACTCTATGCTGCAGTCCCATTGGCTATAAGGAACTCTATGCTGCAGTCCCATTGGCTAAGAGGAACTCTATGCTGCAGTCCCATTGGCTAAGATGGAGGCTGTAGTGCCATTGGTGGACTCTATGCTGAGTACAGTCAGTCCCATTGGCTAAGATGGAGGCTGTAGGGCCATTGGTGGACTCTATGCTGAGTACAGTCAGTCCCATTGGAGCCTCTACAGCCCAAAGCTGCAGCAGAGAAACACACTCACAGACTGACCTACTTAGAGAGAGAGAGAGAGAGAGAGAGAGAGAGAGAGAGAGAGAGAGAGAGAGAGAGAGAAAACACAATATAGACATTCATGGAAACACACACTAACACTCAAACACCAACACATACTAACACTTTCACCACACTAACATACACACACACTAACATACTGACACACACATAAACACTTACACCACACAAACATACTGAAACACACACTAACACACATTACGCTAACACCCATTTCTCAGTACAGTAGGCTGATTTGATCATCTGCTTTCACATTGTTTCACTTCGTGCAAAACGTCTGAAACATCTCCATTGGCAATTGTTTCCTCTCGTGAGGGCGCTATGCGCTATATGATGTTTTGAAACATTTTGCTACAGTTCGTTTTAAACACATATCTTTTTTTTTTTTTTTGTTATCTTTACTCAAAGTTAGTGATATCCGGGCACAATATTGTGTGGCTTCAGTTTCTCACTTTATTCGCTGAATTTGGCCTCCACGGATCTGTGTTGGTGAAAACAAAACCTTAGCCTTCTCTCCCTGACTGTCTGGAGGAACAAAATGAAATCAGTGGAGCCAGCAGGCGGCGTTTGCCTGGCTAAACAGTGCAGAACCATGAAACTAATCCTTCATACAATATACTAGATAAATAGATAAATATGTAATAGATAAATATGTAAGGATTACCGGTAATCACAATATATATGACACTACAACAAGTAAATTACAACAAGTATCTAATCACAATCTTAGAACTCAGTGTGTGTGCCAGCACTCCTTTTTTTGTTTTGTTTTTTCCCCAAAATCAGGCCCTACAGTCCCACATTTCCCCCACTGCCTGATGAATTTAACAGCTGACCTCACATTGGAGAGGGACACGAGACGGGTGGAGGGCAAAAAAAGCATTTTGTTTAATTTTTAAAGGAATTGATCTACATGTAGCCCTGCTGTTTGATAGTGCCAAGCACTATTCATAGCCACCTCAATGACTGAATTTTGAGCAACGCAGACTGATATATTGAAACAGCAGCTAAAGGTAACAGAATGGAGCATGTCAAAACTAAACCAAATCGATTAGGTTCCGTTTTGACATGCCCCATTCTGTTAGTGTTAGCTACCGTTTCGCAAACTCGGTCTACATTGCTTGAAATTCCATCATTGAGGTGGCCTTCAATAGCGCTTGGAACAACAAAAAAAAGCAGGGCTATGTGTAGATACATACATATACATGTGTAGACTACATACCTTTAAGGTAGCCTAGTCATGACCCTCGCCTTGGTTTAGTCAGTGTGGTTGATGCGAATGTAATTTTCAAAAAATTCTCAGAAAAAGAAAAATGCTAAGAAATGTGGGAACATACAGCTTTGGGAGCAAAGGGCTGACCCCAACATACAGCTGTGGGAGCAAAGGGCTGACCCCAAGTGAACATAGGGCTGACCCCAAGTAGGGTTAGGGTTGGAAATGTGGGAACATACAGCTGTGGGAGCAAAGGGCTGACCCCAACATACAGCTGTGGGAGCATAGGGCTGACCCCAAGTAGGGTTAGAAATGTGGGAACATACAGTTGTGGGAGCATAGGGCTGACCCCAACATACAGCTGTGGGAGCATAGGGCTGACCCCAACATACAGCTGTGGGAGCATAGGGCTGACCCCAAGTGAACATAGGGATCAACTTGGCTTCTGTTGTTTCTTAGCACAGAACTCCACCCAGGTAATATGGACACTTAATCCTATAAATTCTAACCTGGTTCTCACGCAGATGGATGTTTCTCATCCATCTGGAATTTCGTCGATTGCCTAGCTGTTTTCTGCTGTGACGGGGCGGGGGTTGTATTAAAAAAATCTCGAACCTGATTGGAAAATTCAATGTGCCCGTCACGTACTACTTGCTACGTCATACCTGTTAACATCCCGCCCCACGATTGTGATTGGATCTATGGCATAGAGGCGGGCTCGAGTATGGGGTAAACGAAGACTTCGGGCTCAACAAGCCGCGCCCAGACCCTCGTGCGAGCTCACGAAGTTGAACGAAGATGCACGAAGCAGGAAGGGTCTGTGAGAACCAGGCTAATAAATTCCAGATAGTGGTCCATATTACTGATCACCACTAAAATCAAATCTGTTTCTTGTCCCAATACCCACTTTGTCTGAACATTTCATGTAAATCTAACTTTTCAAGTTATTTTGTGTTCATGTTTGTTTTATGTAAATCGGAATCCTATCCAATTAGAATCTCAGTTCACTGGCATGACAAAACCACACATTTTTAGATTTTACATACAACAAAAAATCTGTCAATGTAAAAGTTCAGTATAAATAATTTTACATGAATGGTCACACAAATTGTAAAACCTTTCACCTAATTTACAAAACATCATAAGTTACTTGCAAAAGCAAACACTTCCACTTTTCTTTTTTTTTAAGGTATTTTTTTACATGACCGTACAGTACACACAACCCAAAGTAAGGGGTCTACTGACAGTAAGAATTGAAAACACATTTGGTATATACTGACTGTGTGCAGGGCACATCAGGTTTTTAGTATCTTATAACTTTGCAATGCATGCAGCTTAGTTTCATGTATCCAAATGTGCAAACTGTGGATTTTTGTGTACTCTTTTTTTCCTGTTGTCGTAGAGCTATTGATGTTTCAATCTGTTGGTCTTATTTGGTCATGTTCTCTGCTCCTACAGTAACTCTTATACCTCCTTCACAGTACAGTCTGAATTTTGATTGAAGTAATTCTCAACAGTGGGAGTAGAAGACACAGAAGAATGCTATTAAATTGCTGTCAGAGTTGAAAGAATAGATTGGCTACAACTGAAATAGTGGTGAAAGAATCATTATTAGTGTTATACATATTACATTCTTTCCTAATTCTGTTATGCTAATTACAGAAAGAGACTTGGTGGTGTATTGGTAGAGAATCACACTTGTCATCAGAATGTTGTTGCTTCAAATCCTGACTAATACAAGTTCATATATTAGGGATGCAACGATACCACTTTTTAAAAAAACGATATGAGTATGTGCCTTTTGCATGTGTACTTGCCGATACAGAGTACCGATACCGATATTTCTGAGATTGGGTTTCCATGAAAGTGTGACGCAAAAATTGGGCCTAATGTGCAAATGTGTGTAGATATTATGCACCTTGTAGAATTGTAAATTGAGTGGAAATTAATTTATTTAATACATTTATAGATGTATTAATTTGTTTAAATCTGAAAACAGAAAAAATCTCAAAAATCTGTAACAAAAAACTTTCAGCAAATTATAATGTTGACAAAGTTGACAAAAGCAAAGACAGAATGTAGTCAAGGAAAACAGATTGTATGTCATCATGGTTGAAGTCATTGAATTTTATTAAGCAGTTCAGAATATTTACAGCAAGTTTTTTTCCTTTCTTTTTTTTAACATTATGAATTGTTATGTAGCCTAAATAATTGTATGTGGGTGTTAAAACAAAAATAGACTACCAATTGCAATATTCACATGAAACAGTGCTAATAGTGTCTGCTGTAATAACATGGTACAGTCCACCCCTCTGGCTCAAAGAGTAATGGCACAACCTGCCACAGTTTATTGTGACTAGGACCTGCATGTGCTCAGAACGGCACCGTGAAATTTACCAGGGGGCCAAGAACGCGCAGATTAGCGGCACGATCCGAACCATGCAGCGCATGCACGAGAGTCATGCTGGGCACGAGCACTCATGCACTTACAAGTTGGTGGGCGGTTACATGCGAAATGTTATTTCTCCGGGGAGAGTAAAAGCAATATTTCATGATCTCTGGTTAGTCCTTGCTTATTTTTTTGAGGAGCTTGTGAAAAAAGTGTACTGGCATGAATGCTATACAAACTTCAGTCACGTTCTCGACAGAACTTCCTCGTGTCGTATGGCAAACAAACTAGGTGCATTATCACCACCGTCTGGACTGAAGGACTACTGTTTTTGCAAAGAGATTCAACGTGAGTCCATGCGTCATTTCCAACTTTGGATCTTTGCGCATGGGCAGCATGGGCATGGCCTGGTCTGTTACCTCCAGTGTTCACAATGGCGTTGACTGTCAATTCACCACATTTACTAGCCTAGCCTCGGCCATTCAGTTCTATGGAGGGCGGGACTTAGTCGTTGTCTCCAGTTTATATATAACCTCCTTGAAATTTACGCACACAGAGAAAATGGCAGTGCGACTTTTTTTGTAATATACAATTGGTTTATTCATATGATCCAATTGGGTTTGGCTCATTTGTGCTTGGGAGACATTGAGATGTTGTTTTTAATTCGCAAGGAAAGTTTATGTTTGGCTAACAACTGCTGATCACGGCATCTCAGTAGCCTGCAACAAAGCTGTTGATTGTAACATTAGCCACCTGCCCGTAGCAGTACAGATTTTACAATGCACGTTACTCCTGCCGTCGTCATTTATCTTAAGGAATTCCCAAATTGCTGACATTGCTGATTGATCTCACTGGAAAATGTGCGCCATAGTCTAATGCTTTCAGTTTCTCACTCGCTACTAGCCAGAGACGCTAACAGATCACCGAAGCCAAATTTTCAGGTCGTTAGTCTCCCCCTAGAGGCTGAAGTCGTTCAGGACAATTCCACACACCTACTGTGTTCATTTTTGATGCGGTGAAAATAGTCTATTAATTGTTGAGTGGTATCGGTGCATGGTATCGGCAGTTTATGTACGAATATGAGTATGAGTATTTTAACGAAGTATCAGCCCTAATATATATTAGGGTGCATCAAATTTGAATGGGAAGTTTAAATTTGAAAACATCAAGTTGGCTGGCCTTGCATTTTGTTCCAATTGATAGAATAATGACTTTTGCAAAGTTTTGAGAAATTCCATTGAGATTTAGGGGTGCCACCAGCCCTCTGATTTTTTGCTAGCTTAAGCGCTAACAATGCTAGTGGCCACCAATGGAGTTCTAAGGTAACCAAAACTTTCTGTTTTGGGGTTTGTTATGTTTTAATGCATATTATACCATATCATATATGTACTTAGAACATATGTATAGGTATTTTCTGCTCATTACATCTAGCTAAGACCTAAGCTTTTTGGAGGTTTAGTTAACCTAGAAAAGCATATAGGCCTATCCAAAATAAATCATTATTAGCTCCACACATATCTAGTATATTTACATAATCTAATAATAAGACCCTAGAGAACATGTAAGCAATCTGTAATTGTCTAGGTGTTACTTTACCTTAGTGCCTTTAGATTATAAGTATAAAAAAATATAAATGTGTTACCCTCGACTAAAATTTATTGTTAATTATAAAATAGAGAACACCCTCATTCCAATGATTATATCTACCAAAATGCTACAAGGGTATGATGGTAATAATATGCATTAAAACATGGCAAACACAAAAACAGAAAGATCACCTCAGTTTTCTTGAGCTGCAGTTTTTGTTACCTCAGAACTCCATTGGTGGTGGCCATTAGCATTGTTAGTGCTTAAGCTAACAAAAAACAGAGGGCCGGTGGCACCCCTAAACCATCATGTATCTGAAAAATATTTTGCATGTGTTGTTTTAACCTGTATTGGAACACTTTTATCACCCAGCCATATTAAAATTCAAGAATTGGTTAATTTGATGCACCCTAGTATATATATATATATATGATGTATATATAAATAACAATTATATAAATAAACACACAATACACTAACACTTACAGTAACACACATAAAAGTAACACACATTACACAACACACACTTGAGAATCAGTGAGGGGCTTTCCAGCCCTGGCAAGAACGGATGCTGAAACAAGATTATTTTCAAACTCCAAATGATTGTACATATATATGTTCACATATAGAAATCTATCTCCCACACATATGACTGCCTGCTCAGAAACGGTTCCAGCTCAGAGTGGCCTTTTATGATGGGAAAGGGAGGAAAACAAACCTCGGCTTCATTTCATGGTGTGTGAGAGGGAGAGGGACAGAGAGAGAGAGACAGAAAGAGATAAAAGCACATTATGTAACAATCCTAAATCAATTACACACTTGTAATGAGCTGGGCGCTTTAGTGCAGCAGTGTGTGTGTGTGTGTGTGTGTGTGTGTGTGTGTGTGTGTGTGTGTGTGTGGAAACATTCACAAGTGGAAGTAAAATATTAGTAAACCCAATGGAGATAATGAGAGTGGCAGAAGACAGAGAGACGCAATATTGTAACTGCACCCATTCCAGACATAGAGGAGCAGTGTGTGTGTGTGTGTGTGTCTGTGTGTGTGTGTGTGTGAAGCAATATTGTAACTGCACCCATTCCAGACATAAAGGAGCAGTGTGTGTGTGTGTGTGTGAGTGTGTGTGTGTGCGCGTGTGTGTGTGTGAGTGTGTGTGGGTGTGTGTGTGTGTGTGTGTGTGTAGCAATATTGTAACTGCTCTCGCTCCAGGCACTCAATACTTGTGGGGAATTTGGTTTCCAAGGCAACAGGGCAGCCAGTTAGAAGCGCACTGCACTGCGTGGCTGACAAGACTAGAAATATATTTTTCATGATATTATATAAACGGCTGAGGTGGAGGCCGAGCGGTGGTGTCATGGCTGTGTGTGTGTGTGTGTGGTGTCATGGCTGTTACATAAGTGCAGGGCTGAGCTCACTTGAGGTCGTGCTGTTGGCCAGACGGCCGCACTTTTCCCAGACGCATTTCCAGACCACCTGTGGTTTTCCCAGATGCATTCCCGGGCGAATGCTGTTCTCCCAGACGCACTCCCAGCCCATCTGTGGCATCTTCTGAGATGGACATGCTCAGGTTGTGGTCATTTCTGTTGTTTCCTCATTCCCCCTCTATCATAGAGATGGATCCCTTTTATGGATCATAGAAATGGATCCTTTTATGGATCATAGAAATGGATCCTCTTATGGATCATCTTTGCAGTTATAGATATGGATCTCTTTTGGGTATTATCTTTGGAGTTACCACTTGACAGCCAAAACATTACTTTGCTAAACTCACTGAACTTTTGGCAAAGAGAGGTAGTGGTGTTTATCGTATGATTATAACCTATATGTCACAGCAATTAACGTTGCGATAATACTTACAGAAACAGTTGGTAATGTGAGCTTTATATCCAAAGGCATGGTCCAAGCTAATCACACTAATAAACAAGGAACATGCTAATCGTGTGTAGTACATTTCTGACAAGATCTCTTAAAAGAGCAAAATTTCACCTGGTACCATCACAGATATTAGATAGTTCTAATATACACAACATACTTTTGGGGGGTGTATAAATTCCACGTTATATCATTGTGGGATTTTTATGAAACTCGGGTCTATGCGATTTCCAATAGTATGGCTCGCGGCACCACTAGGATCACTTTCCATTAAGGAAGAAAGGAAGGATCGCTGTTGGGATCACTTTCCGTTACGGAAGAAAGGAAGGATCGCTGTTTTCAATCTTCCCTCCCTATTGGCAAGCTCTGACTGGTGTCTGGTCACATGAACGGTGTCTGGTTACATGACTGATGTAGTGTTGAGTGCTGTGGCGAATTCAACGAGCATAACATTTTGTAACATAACGTAACACTTCCCATTCATCCCTATGGGTGACGTAGTAAACGTTTCGTAACGTTACGTGGTCTTGAAAGCGCCATTGGTGTCTGGTCTGTCTGTACGGGGGCCGTGAACAGGAGAAGCTCACAGACACTTTTGACATTTTTACTGGCCGGTTAAGAACATTAGCATTCTCACAGGTCAGCGCCGGTAGCTCTGTGCCTGCTAAGCGATAAGCAGCTAAATGTCACAGAGACCTGTCAGCAGCAACACTCCAAACACTTAGTTTCGGGCGGCAGATGTTCCATTTCTTCTCTGGGACAGGTCCTTACATCCAAAAGCCCATCACCCTCTCATAGTATTTAGGATATTAACCCCTAACCCACCACCCTCCTCTCATAGTATTTAGGATACTAACTCCTAACCCATCACCCTCTTATAGTATTTAGGGCACTAACCCACCACCCTCTCATAGTATTTAGGATACTAACTCCTAACCCATCACCCTCTTATAGTATTTAGGATATTAACCCTTAACCCACCACCCTCCTCTCACAGTAGGTAGGATACTAACTCCTAACCCATCACCCTCTTATAGTATTTAGGGTACTAACCCACCACCCTCTCATAGTATTTAGGATACTAACTCCTAACCCACCACCCTCTCATAGTATTTAGGGTACTAACCCTCACCACCCTCTCACAGTATTTAGGGTACTAACCCACCACCCTCTCACAGTATTTAGGGTACTAACCCTCACCACCCTCTTACAGTATTTAGGGTACTAACCCTCACCACCCTCTTACAGTATTTAGGATACTAACCCACCACCCTCTTACAGTATTTAGGATACTAACCCTCACCACCCTCTCACAGTATTTAGGATACTAACCCGTCCCCCTAGCCCTTTGTCCACTTTCCCACTGTATTTTGGGTGCTATCTCCTAAATGAGGTTGCTGTTGGGAAGGAGTGCTGAGGCAGCTGTGGT